>JAWWMW010001397.1:589869-601123 GCA_035048345.1 Echeveria elegans
GAAACTCAAAACAACATCCCAAATTATATAAAATACCTCCACTAATCATGAGTCATGACCATTTCAAAACTTCAACGTCAAGCAACAAACAAAGCCTTTCTCCTAATGCTTTCCCTTAACACACTATACCAATCATATATGTAAAAATTTTGGTTTTTCCATTCCAACTGAACAAAATATGAAACGGGTATCACATGATTTACGTGACTATGTTCCTCTGAATTCAATCGGAACCGTCCAATGACGTCTCTGTTTATGAACTAGCATATGAAGTTTGGAAGGCAATACGTAATGCCAAGAATATGCCAAAGATAGATCCCCCCACAGCACACTTTACAGTTACTAGCAAGCCAATTCCAAAAGGCCTTTTGTTAAAGTTTCTTGCTTTCATTCTCATCCCTACATCAGTTGACAAAATGCTTCATTTGCTGCTTTGCTTTCTTGTTGGCTTGAACAAAAGTAACAACAACATTAAACTAAACCAAACCAAACCAACCTACTGGCTTTGCTTTCTTGTGAACTTAAAATTGTGTGCTACTTACTACCTTCAGCTTAACTTCTCAAGTAGTAACTTCAGCAGATATCAACATCAGTTTAATGTCCTTGGCCGGCAGCAGCCTCTATGGTGTAGAATGTGATAAGTGTGTATAATGTGGAATGTGCATTACACAGTACAGAAAGGTCTGGACTTTGTAAGAAAGTTGTGCCATTTGTTTTGGGTAGCTGATGATAGGCTTGTCAGCGAACTCTGACACGAAAGTTCCCATATTTCTGTTTGGTTCTAGTTTTAGATTTGATTTGGGAAAGTGGGTTTTGGGATTTGGGTCTTGGAGGCATCTAGATGAGTAGATATCAATATCAGTGCATGTCAGCCTTTTTTTCTATACTGAAAGATTCCTCAATGGGATAAGTGCTAACAAAGTCCTTTGGTTTGTCCTCATGTGGGGATTGGTGGGCCATTTCTTCTCCTTCTGTTTCTGCAATCCAAACAACACTTTTGTTTGGACCAGCTTAGGTTGGTTTCATGTGGTCCTTTGGAAGGTCACACAAAGTGATTTGATGGATTCCCTTAACTCCGCAAACAAAGTTGTTTCATGATATGTTCCTAACTTACATTAGCAGTTTAGTTTATGATGAATCGCTATAAACGTAATAATTTACAATCCTCTCAAAAAAGTTCTAATTGAACCGTAAAAGATTTGTGTTATATGTATAGGTTAGGACTAAAGTTCCACTTAAGGTATTGAAGTAGAACCAATGGTTTGAAATGGCCTATAACAACCTTTAAAATGTGTTCTTTAAGGAATGATTAGGAATCAATCCCTCCTTCCATAATCATATCTCTCTAGGTTAGAGGTGACAAAGTAATCTATTGGATTAAAAAAAATCCATTTAAACGAATTACATGTATTAAACGGATTGGACCATTTAATCCATTTAAAATCTATTAATAATTCAACTAGTCAATCCATTTTGACACCTCTACTCTGAGTCACTAATCTTATACCCACAAACTCACTCTTTTAACTCCCTAACCTTCTTAATGTTGCACAATAAAACATCATTTCCGGACAATACCTTTCAACCAAACATGTGAATCCTACACGCTGGTTATCAAGATTTCTGTTAAACACATTAAAATCCTTGGGGATAAATTTGGTAACTTCGCAACTAAATGACTAAACTATCCTCTGTGGTCTTCTTATACCTTAAAAACAGGGAGTCTACACGATCATTTGAACATCAAATCCAAGGAACTCTTCTTATATGAATTCAAAAATCAGACATGATTCAACCACAACATAAAAATTAGTGTCTTGGGAGTTGGGACTCAGCAGGTAAACCAAAACCTGGTTGAGTACAAAGTGCAGAACTGTCCGCAATTTCATCAATACTTTTGTTTCACACAACATACATACAATTCAACACTAGATAACGTCATTAGCTCCAAATACAACATTAACACGTCTCTACATAACCCTTAAACCACAATATAATAATATCACGCGTAAATTTAAAAAAATAAAAAATTTCCAGAGTTAATGAAGAAGTAAATACCATAGAGTTTTATAAGAATATAAAAATAAGCATTGGCTTTATCCACAATTGTCATGATAGAGGGACGACAGGTGTGTCATTGATTGCTTACAAGGGATAATCAATTAAAATCGAATAAAAAGAGAAACAAATCTTCATTCTTTATACAAAATGTAATTAAAGATTTAATCTTTGAATGTTTACAACACACTTGCCACTATAAAGGAGCCACCTTTACTCTCAGAAATCCCGCTTCTTAAACCCCGGCAACAGATCTTGTGAAAGTTGGAGTCTTTCGACATCAGCGAGTTGTTGAAATTCAGTAAGGTTTGATTTTTATGATTCCGTGTGCAGTTTTTGGTGGTTTTGTGTTGTTGGGATTTGATTAGATGAGGGTGTGTGGATGTGAATGTGAATTTAAAAATTGATCCTTCCCTTGGTTGTTGTGTTTATTTATAGTTAATGTTGATACCCTTCTCCTAGTTTCATCAGTTCCTTCATTCTCTGTCAAGTTGTCTTACCATTTTGTTTCATCTTCTCTGTAAGCCCTTTCCATCCAGTCTGCTGATTTTTACTGGGTTTGTTGCTTTTGGCGTCAGTCGGGGTTTTAATTTATTCCTCTTTGTTAGATTTTTTGGATTTTGGGTCTTTTTTGATGTTTGATTGTATGTGTGTGTTGGGGAGGGCTTTTCTGAATTTTGGGGGCTTTATGTTGTGATCTGGTTCATAAGCTTAACCTGAGTCAATTTCGTGTCACGCAGTGGTTTTTGTGTCACTTGCATGCATTGATTTACTTGGTTTGAATTGTGGCTATTGTGTGTCAATCTCGTGTGTTCACTTTTTACTATCTGTAGATGGTGGTGAACTGCTGTGTGTTTGAAAAGGAGAATTCTTGCAAGATGGGTGTTCTTTAGGGACTGCATCTGTAGTTGAGTAATGATTCACGTTTTGGCTAATTTTGTAGTGCTACTTTCTCTGATTTGATCAGACATGGCTATGTCTTGGAAGCACGGCGAGAGAGGTGAGGTGAGGGTGTTTGAAGATGAGGATGAGCTTTCTACCGATCTGGTTGAGTACATTGCTGAATTATCAGAGGCTGCAGTGAAAGAGCGGGGCACTTTTGCTGTTGCCTTATCGGGTGGATCCCTCATTAGCTTGATTGGGTAAGACTTCTGTTTTTTATTACTCAGTGGAACTTTCCATGGTTAAAATGATATTTTTGGGTCTAATTTTGTGAGGGTGGGGAAAACAGGAAACTCAGCGAGCCTCCCTACAGTAAGACCATGGACTGGTCGAAATGGTATGTTTTTTGGGCTGATGAGCGTGTAGTTGCTAAAAACCATGTTGACAGCAACTACAGGTTAGCAAAGGAAGGTCTTTTATCCAAGGTAACTTGTTACGCCTCTTTATCATTTACCATGTCCATAAGAGGACTTTGAATCAAGTGATTGTTATGTCATCCTAATTTCCTGATTGGGTCTTAGTTTCTGGAATCTCTATGTGAAAGTGAAACTGATGATGGTTCGTATTTAGTAAAAGTAAGCATAGAAGGATATTTATACCATTCACATGGCTTAGAATCTTTGTTTAAACAAACAGAGGATTGTTTAAACCTTAGAGATCCAACATCTAAATTCTAAAACTATATCCGCATATGTAGTTCATTAGGATAAAAAAGGTTGGGATTTTGTATGGGTGCGCTGAAACCTCAGTTGCTAACGGTCAACTAAATAAAATTTTATCTTTTTTCTCCTCTGTCTTTATTTGCTGGACTTTGTTAGATGTTTAATCATCTGCTAGCTTCATTCTCTCGTGTGCTCTACTGCTGAATAGTTACTATATGCTGTTATAGATTTGTTAACGAATTTACCGGTAAGAAGCAAGCGTGTGTGCTTCATGTCACACATCGACGAGTATTAGTGTCCGTACATCCTTACAAGTTTATATATGCATTTACGTTTCTGAATGATAGCAATGGCTTGCTTGCATCTGGTGTCTAGCCATCATTTATTGATGATAAATTAAATTCTTTCCATCTATTTGTTCTTCAAATCTAATGCAGTTGAGCATTAAAAATAAATTTCAGGTGCCAATTATTCCGAGCCATGTAACATCAATCAACGACACAGTTTCAGCAGAGAAGGCAGCAAGTGACTACACCTTTGCCATCCGCCAGCTCGTAAGGACCCGTATTATTGATGTCTGTGATACCTGCGACTGCCCCAAGTTCGACCTCATTCTTCTTGGAATGGGCTCAGACGGCCATATAGCGTCCCTCTTCCCAAATCACTCGGCACTTAAAGAATCAGATGAGTGGATAACCTTCATTCTCGACTCCCCCAAGCCCCCGCCAGAGTGCATTACCTTTACTTTACCAGTAATCAACTCAGCAGCCAATGTGGCTATAGTGGCAACTGGCAGTAGCAAGACTGATGCTGCACACAAAGCCCTCGACGAAAACTTAGCTGACCACCCTTTTCTTATTCCTGCTGCCTTAGTTTACCCCTCCAATGGTAAGCTAGTTTGGTTCTTGGATGCCAATGCAGCTTCCAAGCTCGAGAATTACAAGTTTTCCGATGAGTAGTCATTTTCAATGCTCTTGCATTCTTATATAAAAAAAAATGTCATTTTAGTGTGTCTAGGAATTAAGAACTGCATGGGAGACATTTAGATCCATTTTCAACATTGAGATATTCTCCGGATTCAATAAAAATCCTTCGTTGTGGACTGTGGTTTTAGGATTCAAAGATTTCTGCAAAATTCAAGAATATGACTTGTGCATTCGGAATAATGAATCTACTTTGAATTGAGATCCAATACTTCAAACATCTTGCAGGCTGCAGCTATCAGAAATGCATCATTTTGAAGAAAAAAAAAGTTACAGTATATAAAAGGCTTTCTAAATCAGTTTAATACTAATAAAGCACATCATTTAATTTGGTTATATTTAATCTGTATTTTTGTCAAAACTTCGTCATTTTACATCCGTTATAAACACAATTGTAGGCTGCCTCGATCTCAAACCACGCATTGGAAAGAAAACACGTAAATATTCATTTGAATAGGATGTATGAGATTTAGTGGATTACACAACATCATCAAACAAAGCCTCTCAAGGATCCACGCATGCATAACATCTAGTTTTTCATACATATAGAGTTCATTCCGAAGGCTGAGACATATATAATCCAACAACAACATGTATATATCTGTGAACCATCTACTCGTCGTCTTCCCTTTCGTCCCACATGAATTCGAACGATGCATCACCAGGGAGTGGGATGTCGCCCTTCAACTTATCGTGCAATTCTTTCTCTTCTTCCTCAGAAAGTCCGGTGGACTTAAAGTAAACTGTCTTTAAACAAGGACAGAGTTTAACAACAGTCTTGATGAAGTAGAGCTCAATGTCGTCAATGCCAGTCAAAGATCCAAATGATAATGTTTCAATCCTCTCCAAAAGTGGTAGAGTCAGTTGTTGGGTGATCACATTCATGGCAGGAACAATGTTAACATTATTCTCCTGATAAACCTGTGTGATACGTTTAGAGAAAAGGATCATCGGTTTAGAGAGAGATAGAGATATAATAGTGTGTAGTATGCTATAGATAATATTAACACTTACATGAAAAGCCAACTCCCTCAACATGGGTGCATTTCGGATTATACAAAATCCAAGTGACAACACTGTGTCTGAACCGAGATCAATGTCCAGGGTCAGGTCATCCAAGTAGGTGAATGGACTTGTTAGCGTCCTTGGGACAACATAATCGACCAGTGACTTCAAAATTCATATAAGAAAGTAATGAGGTGTGTGTGATCAGTATACTAACTAATAATGCATGTTTCATTAGAGTAAGGATCGATGTAAAATATATAATACTTACATCGAGCGCAACATCATCTAAGGTGAGATCCTTGATGCGAGGAAGAAGGCTAGACAAATAGTCTATCCTGGAGGTCCTCCAAGGACATCCTGGTAACTCCAGTTCGGTTTCAAGCACTGCGCACTCCAAGTTTGGCAAACAAGTACTCAAGCGTAGGAGCCTAGTACTCCTCTCCTTACATTGGTAATAAATGGAGTCTAAGTTTGTAACCAGGGCAGCAGCCTGATGAATCTCTACCGTGTTACCATCTCTGCGAAACTCAAAATCTATTTGAGATAGCTGGGGGGAGTTCGATATAATTAGACTCACAAATTCGTCAGGCACAATGACATCAGACAGCCTTATGCTTCGTAGGTTAGGAAATCCATTGAAACCTATGGCAATATCACCAAGCTTGCAATGTTGTAGATTCAAGTCCACAAGGCTTGCGAAACTATATATATCACTAGGTAAATCAAAATGTGACACGGTAGCTACGTAGACATCGAGTTGCTCAACCTTTTTATCTGATAGTATACGCACTCCTTCAGTGATATCAAATGATGCATTTGGACCATGATGACACACGTAGATTTCAAATCTTCTGATCGGGCCAATATGTCGCCTTAAGATGGAGTTCGCTACGGCGTCAAGCCTATGATCAGTACCTTCAATAAACTCTTCGTAAAATACATGGTCGAACTTTATTACGTTGACAAACTTCCAACAATGCCGCCATCGCTTGGCCACCAAACCGGCTCGCACAGCCTTGGGGAAGTCTAAATATCTGCTCACTATATTGTCCAAGACACTGTCTGGAAGCACATCAATGCTTGGCTCTTCTCTTCGGCTTCTTTGTGAACCATCTTCCATTTTACACAATCTACGAAAAATATACAAATTTGTAAATCAATCCCAAATATCAAAATATTACGTATTTAACAAATTATAAACCCTAAACCCTTTACCCTTTACGTATTTAACATGAATTATACCCTCTCGTAAGTCTCAGTCACACGGCTTCCGACAAACTTAAATAAAAAAGAACATATATATAATATAATAATCCAGATTCGTCAAACCTTCAAAATCTCAACTGGCTACTTCATTTACATCAACATGCAACCACATGCACATAAATAATAATATCAAAATGCAAAAAAAAAATCCATTAATAGTTAAGAACTTAAGCAACTCTATGTACGTCGGGAGCCGGTGAGCAACACTGACGGATGACAATCTCTAGCGTGCCCAAAATCCAAAATTCCAGATTCTATCATAAACAGGGGATGAGACTTGAGAGAGGAGCGCTGTTTCCTGGCCGACCCCCTCCCTATATTTATATCTACGGCTTGAGGAATGTAAGGGTCGAAACGACGTCGTTTCTCAAGGCAACGGTTGGTGCGCGACGCGTGAAACCTAATTAGGGCTCTATAAAACTTTCAATTTTTTTATTACTTAATTAGCTGATTTGGTACATATCTTTGATTTGAAGTATATACGTAATTATGTATTCCTTCAAATAGTATTTTCCACGCTTGGGATTTTCTTTTTGTGATTTTAATGCGATCGAAAAATATGAGTTTAGGGGATGTATACAATAGGTACCATAAAAGAGCATTCACCTATATTTAGAATTTTTACAAAATCAGCTGCAAATTTTTGAAAATTTGTGAGCAACGGTATAAAAATATGCTATTGGAGAAAGTGTGAGAGTGTTCAATCTCAGCTAGCCGACAACGTAAGATTCGAGAGATTTTGTACGTAGAATATAGTTTTAGAGGAGATGTATGTGAACGTCTCTCTCCATATGACATTTGATATTTCATCGCAAAATATATATGAGTCATGTCCTTAACTGAAGTTTCAGATGGCCTTCCCAGGACAATTCACTGCGGACAGCGCTCAGTTCGCGTTTTCAGTAGTACAATCGAGTGTTTTCAGAATCGGCAAGAGGCCAAAATATATCTTCAACCGACTTCTCTTGTTTTTGTCTTTCAAAAAAGTGTACCACCACTGCCCTTGTTGCGAATAATGATGGCTGTTGTGATAAATTCCCTGATAAGTAATACCACATCAATGGACGGAGATTGTTACGAGACGAGCTCGAACAGGGAAATGGAAAAGGGAAAGGGATAGGGGAGGAAGAAGAGGATAGAGAAGGGATAGGAATTCAATTCATTTCTTGCCTGTTTTAGTTCCATACATAGGGTATATATAAAGTCCCACATGGAAGTGTCTCATCTAGTCTAGATTATTCCTCTGGTGAAACCGTTCTGTAACAAACTTGTTCTGCAACATCTTCTCGAACCTTCTATTCCTCTTGCCATTTCGTGTCGTAACATTCCTCCACCCATCGAAAAGAACCTCGTCCTCGAGCACTTTGGTAGCACGCAACATCCATATTGATCCATAGCAATAGCAATATAACACTCCATAGCAGCAATAAAGATGAACTTGTTATGTTCATGGGTCAAGCGATGTAAGCATCCTTTAATATTTGGGTTACAGAGGCCTTCCAGCTCCTTCATTATGTCCTCACATTCCACAACTTCCACTTGCTGGTCACTGTTCAGCCAAGCAATGTCCATATCAATGGCATCCTCTAATTTATGTTCCTCATCTCCTTTCTTGTGCTCCTCTGCTTCCTTGTCATTAGTAATTGTAATCTCGTTCTTCTGACCAATGGTCTTGTAGTCTCCTTGTAGAACAGATTGCAAAGCCGATATAACATTACTGACAGTTTCTTCATATGTGAAGGCAGGATCATTCTTCATCTTCTTTTCCAAGAAATTTATTGTTTCTTGATCCTTCAGTCCAACTCTTGTTACTTCGTGATCATAAAAATGGCCGGCTGGATCATATTTAAAGAGTTGAGAGCCGTTCTCGTCGTCAATTTCCAAAATCATGTAAACAATTCCCGGAGGCTTCATGTAATGAGACTGCACGAGCCTTGAACCAGCCAGCTCATCGTCAGCCTTGTTTAAATAATATCGCAGCCTTGCATCCAGCTCTCCCTTGTTCCGTGAATCCTCCGATTCCGCAGCCATCATTATGAACAGCTCGATGCTCTCCATTACCAAACTCTTGGCAAGGCTCAAGTACTCTAGGGTCAGCCCCCTGCAGTGGTCCCTAAGGAATACCTTGCGTCCATATAATCTGATGTTGTCAATGTGGGGCTTTTTCATTGCGTCGCGGAGATCAGGAGGTGCATAATTTGATACTAGCGAGATGGCCTTGAACTGAAGTTGGCCATTGATAGAAAGGTGCTTCACTGCAGGACGTAATTTAGCAATGACTAAGCGCCCTTCGACATACTCCCCTGAAACAGTGATCGGTCTGTAGTACAGGATAATAGTCCAGGTTTCAAATTCTAACTGGGAGTTATCTGCAGCTATTTTTCCTGTAGCATTTGCTACCGAATGAGGAAATCCTGATGATAGCAAATCATCCCCCCTTGAGAGGGCACAGGCAGAATCTATCGTAAGCAAAGTAGCCAAAACCTGCGGAAGCTTATTCGTAACATGCTCAGGGTCATCCTGATTCCTCGATCTCATCGCCTCGTATATATGATTCCCATTAGCCGAGCGATAAGCAATCCTGTACTTAGTATATTTTTCTTCTGCATATGCTTGAGATGGTACCTTGCTGTTGAAAACTTGACGCCTCAGTCCCTGAGACAACTCATTGCTCGTCTTTACCCAATTCTTTCTGATGTCCCTGTGCACATACAATGCAATCAACAACTTGTGCACAAACAACATGAAGTGGGTAGGCATATGCTTCGCGTCAGACACATCAGGTGGCCACAGAGGTTCTCCTGGGCCACAAACTCCCATTAGAATGTCAAGTTTCAGCTTACTCATCCTTGCACACATCCATGGTTTTGTTCGAATTTCATATTTCAGAGTCTTAGTAATGAATTCGATTCTACCACTCTCCACCTCCTTATTCAAACCTTTCTTAGCTTTGGCTTGGTAGTGAAACGATAACTCCGCAACTACATCCCTCGAGATACTCTTCTGCATTAACAATACATTGCACCCAGCAGCCTTACTTTTCTTAATTCTTCCCAGTATAACATTCCTGACTCCAACAATCTGTGGAACATGTTGCTGCCTCAGGGCATTCTTCACCAGTGCGGCTACCCCAGGTGTGGTCCTTTTCTCAGTTTCATGACCATCCTCCTCCATCGTTTCGGTACTCAAAGTCGTCAGCGTTCTACCGAACACTTCAATCGCCCCATCCAAATTCTCTTCATCATCATATTCATAACAGCCCATGGTATACACCGATTCCCCTTCAAACAACTTCTCATCCGAACTGCCAATACTCATAGGTGTTCCTCGCAAATCTGGTGGTTTGGCAGAAAGGGAATATAAATGCAGTTTGACAGGCGCATTAGTACAAACACCAAGTGTGCCGTGAATGGCTGAAGTGTTTGCCTCTGGTTTTGGAACAGATTGATCAACAACGGCACGACTAGCTAGTCCATATTCGCAAGATGAAGAGTCTAACGGGATTGTAAATGTAGTCGTGTCAAGTGGTACCTCATACATCAATGACTCCACCGAAGGCTGTGACAGATTAAATGATCGCAGGATCTGCAATTCCTTAGGTTTCTCGGCAGCAGTAAGTGGAAATCCAGCCACATACATTTGGGACTCAAGATCTGATGGTGTATGATCAAGCAAGCTACTCTCCAAACAGTCGGTAGCGCCCTGCAAACCAGACGCGGTCGCAGTTGCAGTTGGTTCGATGATGATCCTCATGACATTCAGCCCCGCAATCACCCTAGCACCGGTCTGTCCCATCACGAAATCATCAGGCGGTTTTGCCGGTGGTAATTTCAGTCCCTCATAAGCAATTTGTCGAACACCTTGGATGCTGGTGCTGTCAAAATCCTCCCTGGCTGCATCACCCTTGAGCGAGATACTAACATCATCATCAACCCTTTTCACTATCGAAACAATCCCCTTAGTGTTTTCTGGAATCAGATTCGAATTGAACGGAATGTTCAATTCAGACTTGAATTGTTCACCCTCCACAATTTCGGACTCCACCACTTCCACTGGAGACACATCTGTGGAAACGTCTGGAACTGGTTGGGGCTTCGGTTCGAGTAGGCTAGAGGTGCGAGCTGAGCATTTCACCATTGTGTCTTCAATGATTTGCCTTATTTTTTCCAACACGTTTGAAACCGATTCCAGCTTGTCCGACGGGTGTGTCCTCGGCTCTGGCTGTTTGAAGCATTCCTTGAGGTCTCTCACAAAATCTTCCCACGTCTCCGCACGACCCGTAAGTATCCAACGCGAATACATATCTTCATCCCATTCATCATACCATTCCAGCGC
>JAWWMW010001397.1:621048-637193 GCA_035048345.1 Echeveria elegans
ACACCTCTAGTTACAATTACAAATGGAATTAAAATGAATAATTACTCATTACGAAACAAAAAATTATCTGTCAACGCCTTCTGTGTGACAAAAGATAATTTTTGTCTTAATACAGATAAAGCTGTCGGGGGTTCCATTCCCTTGACTTCAGCCCATCTCATCGCTATTATCCTTATAAGCTGATCCGCCCTCTCTCCAAAGCCTCCCAAAGACTCTAAAATAAAAGGCTCAAAAATCAGTCCATTAGCCGAACAGTCAGCCTTGTACTTAGACATCTTCCTATCTTCGGCTCTCCTAACAGCCTCTCCAGACCCTAACAACGCACCTGCCCCGACAAACGGAGACACAATGGAAACATCGATGCACAACTCCCTACCGTTGTCCCAAGCAGACACTAAAATATCTGTGGGCTTCTCTCCGTTATCAAGAAGGCCAGTCACCTCTAACCTAGGCCCCATGTTGGCTTCCCTAAGAAAAGAAAACAACGCGTCCCTAACACGTTGTGTCTCCTTATCCTCCTCCCCCAACCCGGACAATGACAGTCGTGATCTCCAGCTGCGTCTGAAATTTGCATTCCCCTACATGTCGTACATGCACGAGAATATGCAAATATGTTATGCCCGGTACGTATTTTAGAGTCAAACGATACGCCGCCGTGTTCATGTGAAGCCCAGAAAAGGCGTAGGTATCGCTGTGGTCCAAATACCACTACCAGAAGCAGAAACGACATTCACAAGAATGCTAACCCGCACTCCTCCCCGACTCTTAATCTCTTCCCTGATGACTTCTGAAGCCAAACCAGAGAGCCACTGTTGTGGCTTAGTCTTCGTCCTTAAATCCTCTAATCTAACTGGCGAGGTATGACTAAACCTCGAGTTCCATTCACTAAGTAAGATCCCGCACCTCGAGGACGCCAAAGAATCCTTCGTAAGCATCTCCCATAAACACCCAGCTTGCACCAAAGAAGCCAAAGATGCCGAGATAGCCACCTCGCTCCCAATCGGAATGCCTAACCCCCCAAACTTGAGTGGCAACCCCACCAATCTCCTCTGATCCCCCGTGAAACCAGTGTTAAAAATATGCACCAAACTGTGATGCACTGCACTATCAAAAGACCGAATTGATCCCTCAATCCAACTAGGCGGTGCGCTCCTCAAGTTGTACATCATCTTCGGCATACCAACAGAAGCTCGTAAAAGTAAAAGCTCTAACTGTGGGTCATCCAATTTAGACATCTCTGATAGAATGTCCTGAATACCCTTAACCCGCTGTCCAACTATCTCATCAGCACCCCTTCCGTCAACTGAGATAGGGTTACCCAAAACAGATAAGGCTGAAGAACCCGACACTACCACCTCATCAGGCAAGCCCTGAGGACGGTCTGTACCACCACGAGGCCACCACCATAAGGATTTTCCAAGGTTCACAACTAAACCAAGATGTGGACCCATCTGCCGAATGACCTCGAAAGATGTCAACAGATCACCTTGACGTCCATCAGCACGCCGTCGTCCAAGTACTAAGTGTTGAGCGATAAACGAGGACAACACTTCGCAATCTGCCGAATAAGAGGCTGCAAAGCGATGATAAAAAGTAAAGGATCCAACAGATCACCTTGTTGTACCCCACATTTTTCTAATTATTTTTCTAAAGTCACCCTATCACATTTTTCGTCAAATGGACGCTAAAATCGGGTTTGAGCGTACACACGTTTTGTGTAATAATTTTGTATTTAATGAATAGAGAAAGTCAATGGATCAGATAAAAGAGACTTTTAGAATAAAAAGTATAAAAAAATCATGTTCATTCATTTGATTCATCCTACGTCTTACATTAGATCATAATATAAAATAATATTTAAATAATAAAAGGGCAAACATGAAAACTCTACACAATGTTTGAATTAATAAATATTATTCTGCATTAATCCCTAAAATCACGCTTGACAATCTAATTAATAAATATTATATTATGTAATTTTTTTTTCTGTTCCCTATTTGATGTTTATAATTTTCGGCTTGTCAACACTAAAAACCATGCAATTGATGTACATAATTTCGAAATCTTATGCATTATTTCATGTACATTTTTTCTTTCCCCTATTTGAGCTTTTTAATTCCCAATTTGTAAACATTATAGATAGACAAACACTTCTCAACTGGGACTGACAACGGCGTCTGGCATGGCTGGGTTCGACAGGCGCGACGGGTGGCAGTTGCGCTGGATCGACGGATCTGCTCCTTCAAAATTCTAGTCGTTAAAAATTCATTGTGATTTTTGAAATTGATTGAATTGTGATTTGATTTTTGATTCTAATTTAATGAATTAATTTTCAATTAACTAGATAATCTCAAATGACTGATTTATTCTTTTGATTAACTTGTATTAATTTAATGAATCTAATTATTAATTAAAATATAATTTTAGCCATCAATTCAAATCATATCTATGACTATTAATTCTTTATATTTTATATGCTTAGAATACTTTTCATGTGATCCTCCGAGAAAACATTTTTTTTGCTTCTCCAAACCACAACTATGAATTAGTTAGTTTCTCTAAATCACATCTATATATATAATAGAATATGATGTCCACCATCAACGCTTTTGAAAGTCCCATTATGCCCTTCCCTCCCTTTTTAATTACAAATCACACGGGCCCAACTCAAATTATTAAAAATTAAAAGTTAAAAAATTAAATTAACACTTTTAAATTTTAACCACACGGGCCCAGACCGGCCCATTAAAAATTAAATTTTATATTTACACAGAACACACGAGTCCGTTTAAATTTTTCAAAGAAACACACGGGCCCAGTCCGGCCCATTAAAAATTTAAATTTTTACTGATCACACGGGCCCATTTAAAATTCCACAAAACACAAGGGCCCAACCCGACTCATAAAAAATTAAAAATTAAAAGTTTTAAATTATACGGACCACACGGGCCTAAAAATTGATCGATCGAGTCCCGCCCGTATTTGACCTGTTCGATTATACATTCAGGACGGCGCATCCCCGTCGGGACGACGGGCGGTACGCTAGTATTATATATATAAGGGCGATTGGAAGACAATTTGCTTGTCGATGACCCGTGTGCAGCAAGTCACCATCTATTATCAAAATCGATAATTATACAACATATGTTTTGAGTTATCATATTTAAATTATTATTTGGTCATAGCATTTTTGGACATTTGAACAACAAGATACAAAATGCTGGGATACCTACTCAAACATAGAATTTCAGATTTTAGAAACAAAGAACATTGACTCATATAAAGAACAAAAACTGTCGACACATAAATGTTTATATTGTACATCGAGTTCAATATTTATGTACTACGAGTTACTCATATTAAGAATTCAATTCATCTTCACTTTCTTCTAACACATAACCTCGATTTTATTTGGATTTTTTTTTAATAATCTTCTCATTTCAATTGCGTTAAAAATCCATATACATATCATAAGAAATTGGTAGCACAATTGCTTTCAATTAAAAAAAAAAAAGGTAGTGACACACACCACCAAAGCCGCTTACAATATTTAATTACGAAACCCAACGTTTATGGAATCTCAACAACCCCTTTCGCCTCATTAATTTAACATTAAAAACATTTAATCTCACACAAATCAAAATTAGATAAAAAAATAAAAAACCCCCACGATAATTGAAACTTCGGAGCCGGAGCAGCGACTTCCGACGCAATTGCTGAATTTCTATCCCGTTCCTCATCTCAAGGTCGCACTGTTCGTTTCCTTTTTTCAAAACCATTCTAGAACATCGAACATTTTCTTTATTTGTTTTGTAGGGTTATTAATTCATTCCCATTCGGCATTCTCTGTTGAAATAGTCACATTGGTTTTTTATTTTTTAAATGAATGAATTTTCAAAACAATCAGGTTTGTCAAAACTTGGAATTTCTTTTTTTTTTTTTTAAATAAAAACCGGAATTGGAGGAGAGTGAGGAAAATAGAAAATAAAGATTTTATTTTTATAATAATTTTGGAATGGCGGAGGCGGGTAATTATAAATTAGCGAAGTCAAAGGTAGAGGGGAAGGAGAGGAGAGAAGATCCGGTTGGGAGGAGTTCACAGCTGTTCCTGGTCTACCAAGTACCATTACATCAACACAACAAGGTTCAGCATATCAATATTTTCAGTTGCAACTTGGTGGTGTGTTTGCTCTTGGTATATATGCCTCTTTATATTCTGGTATTGGATTCATCAACTTGCATTGAATTTGCAGTGATTTAGGGCTGTTCAGCATCTGGGTGTGTCTTGTTTTGGTGGTGAGATTTCAAAGGTTGAAACTTGGAGTCGCTACTGGCCATTTGGATTGAGTTTGAGCTGAAATTTGTGTTTTTTTGGATTGGTTTTGTCATCTGGGTGTGTTTGATTTTTCTGGGGTGTAGTGTTTGGAATCTCTAGTTTGAATCTTGGAGATTCAAGGGCTTGGCTTGATCTTTACAGCTGCATTTGGGCGGCTGTGTTGTGGTGGTTATTTGGTTGGATTTGAATCTGTCTGTCAGGTGTCTGTTGTTGAGGGTTTTGAACTGGAGGTGGGATGAGTGGTGGAAGGAGGAGGAGGTTGCAGTTCAGCAAGATCTATTCATTCAAATGCGGAAAACATTTGGTTAAGGAGGAGGATCAATCTCAAATTGGCGGACCGGGGTTTTCAAGAGTGGTGTATTGTAATGAGCCTGCTGAGGCTGATTTGCAGGATTATAAGAACAATTATGTTAGCACCACTAAGTACACGTTGGCAACATTTTTGCCCAAATCGTTGTTTGAGCAGTTCAGAAGAGTTGCTAATTTCTACTTTCTGGTGACTGGCGTTATGGCTTTTACGCCTTTAGCGCCTTACCAGGCTGTCAGCGCTATTCTTCCACTGATTGTGGTTATTGGAGCTACTATGGCAAAGGAGGCCGTTGAGGATTGGCGTCGACGGAAGCAGGTATGCTTGTTTGAGTCTTTATTTGACTGTTTAAAGTTTGGTTCTCTGGTTATAGTTGGATATTTTTTTGTGAAAGTATGTAGGTGAATCTTTTAAAGTTTCGATTTGAACAATATGATAACATACTTTTGAGATGGGTGTTTTTTATGTGCTGTTAGGATGTGGAGGTGAATAATAGGAAAGTAAAAGTGCACAAAGGAGAAGGCGTTTTCAGCCAAACGGAGTGGAAAAATCTGAGAGTAGGCGATGTTGTTAAGGTGGAAAAAGATCAATTTTTCCCTGCAGATCTCATCTTGCTTTCATCAAGCTACGAGGATGGGGTGTGTTACGTTGAGACAATGAACTTGGATGGAGAAACTAATTTGAAATTAAAGCAAGGATTAGAATCCACTTTATTTTTACAAGAAGATTTAAACTTTATGGAGTTTAAAGCTATGGTGAGGTGTGAAGACCCAAATGCAAGCTTGTACACTTTTGTTGGGACTATGTTCATGGAAGAGCGACAGTTACCACTAGCACCTCAGCAACTGCTTCTTAGGGACTCAAAGCTTAGAAATACTGATTATATTTATGGGGCTGTTATATTTACTGGTCATGACACGAAGGTACTTCAGAATGCGACTGAGCCTCCCTCAAAGAGGAGCAGGATCGAGAAGAAAATGGACGGCATTATCTACTTCTTGTTTGCAGTTGTGTTTCTGATGTCTTTGATTGGATCAGTTTTATTTGGAATCGCTACTGAAAATGACATTGATAATGGGACATTGAATAGATGGTATCTTAGGCCGGATAGTACCACAGTTTTTTATGATCCTCAGAGAGCTACGCAGGGGGCGATTCTTCATTTCTTAACAGCCATAATGTTATACAGCTACCTCATTCCCATATCGTTGTATGTGTCAATTGAAATCGTTAAAGTTCTTCAGAGCATATTTATCAATCAAGATGTCAAAATGTACCATGAGGAGACCGACAAGCCTGCAAATGCTCGGACTTCGAATTTGAATGAAGAACTTGGCCAAGTCGACACAATTCTTTCTGATAAGACTGGAACATTAACTTGCAATTCAATGGAATTCCTCAAGTGTTCTGTGGCAGGGACTGCTTATGGGCGTGGTGTGACCGAGGTTGAGCGAGTCATGGCTAAAAGAAATGGCTCCCCATTGGCTCATGACTACGGCCAGCTTGATGCGTTCGATAGTGCACCTTTAATCAAAGGATTCAATTTCAAGGATGAACGGATAGTGAATGGGAACTGGATTAATGAGCCTCATGCGGACACCATCCAGAGCTTTTTACGCGTGCTGGCTATTTGTCATACAGCAATACCTGACATTGATGAGAAAACAGGGAAAATTACTTACGAAGCTGAATCACCTGATGAGGCAGCTTTCGTTATCGCTGCGAGGGAACTCGGGTTTGAGTTTTACAACAGAGCACAAACAAGTATTCTACTACGCGAGTATAATCGGCAGACAGGCGACCATGTTGAAAGGTAAATTATTATGTCATTATTTATTATCAAAACCGATGGAAAGCTATTTTAGACTAATTATGTTTCAACTGCAGAGAATACAAACTTTTGAATATCATAGAATTCACCAGCTCAAGAAAACGGATGGCCGTGATAGTAAGGAATCCTGAACAAACACTTTTGTTACTTTGCAAAGGTGCTGACAGGTTAGTAACATTTGTTACTTTGAAGTCTCCCATGAGTGATTCAGTCAACCAATTACGCAAAATGTATTTGACTGTTGGTATTAACATTTTAGCATATCTCTACTTCAGTGTCATGTTCGAAAGGCTTGGTGTTAATGGGAGGGAGTTTGAGGATAAAACTCGAGAACATGTGAATCAGTACGCTGATGCAGGTTTGAGAACTCTACTGCTAGCATATCGAATACTCAGTGAAGAGGAATATGATGAATTCAACCGAAAATTCACTGAAGCTAAGAACACGGTCAGTGGTGATAGAGATGCTCTTATAGATGAAGTGGCGGATATCATCGAGAAGGATTTGATTCTTCTAGGTGCAACTGCTGTGGAGGACAAGTTACAGAATGGGGTACGTTATAAAATAATATAAAGCACACAATAATTTTTCCGGATCAGTTATGTAATTTTCTTTTGGTCCCGATAGGTTCCTGACTGCATTGACAAGCTTGCACAGGCTGGTATAAAGATATGGGTCTTGACAGGTGATAAGATGGAGACTGCCATAAATATTGGGTATGGAACTCAATTTTGTCTGACACTTTTGGTGCTTGTTAAATTTTTTTTGGGTCAAAATAATCATAATATTTATGCATGTTTTTTCTTCTTCCAGGTTCGCGTGTAGTTTGCTTAGGCAAGGGATGCAACAAATTATGATTAATTTAGAGAGTCCTGAAATCAAAGCGTTAGAGAAAGCAGGAGACAAGTCAGCCATCACTCAGGTAATACCAATGTATATTCTGAAATTTACTGTCAAAGTTTGTGACATTAGTGTTTGAAAATTTTCATATCAGTAGATGACATGATTCAGTACTCATGCTATATGTCATTTAGGCATCAAGAGAAAGTGTACGTCGCCAAATAAACGAGGGAAAATCTCTTATTGAGAAATCAAGTGGAACTGGCAATGCATTTGCACTTATTATTGATGGTAAATCACTTGCATATGCATTAGATGATGACATAAAGCACACATTTTTGGATGTTGCAATTGATTGTGCATCAGTTATTTGTTGCCGTTCATCGCCGAAACAAAAAGCGCTGGTAAGAAAAAGAATCTTGGATTTAATCATATTGCAAATTTTATTCTTGCAAAATTGTTCTCTTTTTCTGCGAATCTGAATTCTGAATCCTTAAATTTTCAACATAAACGGATTTTCAGGTGACAAGACTTGTGAAAACAGGAACAAATAAAACTACATTAGCTATTGGTGATGGAGCCAACGATGTGGGCATGCTTCAAGAAGCAGATATAGGAGTTGGAATAAGTGGGGTTGAAGGAATGCAAGCAGTCATGTCTAGTGATATTGCTATAGCCCAGTTTCGATTTTTGGAGCGGTTGCTACTTGTACACGGACATTGGTGTTACAGAAGGATTTCGTCTATGGTGATGCTACTAATCCAATCAACCTCTGATTACTCGCACTTCCCGTTACTTAAATTTTCTAACAAACTGCTTTTGGGTCTCATCGCAGATTTGCTATTTCTTTTATAAGAACATAGCATTTGGCGTCACTGTTTTCATATTCGAGGCGTATGCATCATTCTCTGCACAACCTGCATACAATGACTGGTTCTTATCGCTTTACAATGTATTCTTTTCGTCCCTTCCTGTCATTGCAATGGGGGTTTTCGACCAAGATGTATCAGCAAGATACTGTCTCAAGGTTCGTAAAACGCTCCTTAGATTCGTGTCAATTTCTGTTACAGATTTTGTTTCTTTTTGATATGCTTAAATTGGTTCATATTAAATTTTATTTTTGTGCGCCAGTTTCCACTTCTTTATCAAGAAGGCGTGCAGAATGCCCTCTTCAGTTGGCTCCGGATCCTTGGTTGGATGTTTAATGGAGTTCTCAGCGCAGTCATGATATTCTTCTTCTGCACGAAAGCACTTGAGCATCAAGCTTTCAATGAGGATGGAAAAGTAGTCGACTTCCAAATACTTGGGGCTACAATGTACACATGCATTGTATGGGTTGTCAATCTACAAATGGCGCTCTCCATCAGCTACTTCACTCTAATCCAACATGTTTTCATCTGGGGTAGTGTCGCTTTATGGTACATTTTCCTGATGATCTATGGAGTCTTCTCGCCCACAATTTCCACCACAGCTTACCGTGTATTCATCGAGTCCCTCGCTCCAGCTCCCGCTTTCTGGCTAGTCACATTTTTCGTGGTCCTTGCAACAGTTATCCCATACTTCTCATACTCAGCTATTCAAATGAGATTCTTCCCAATGTATCATGGAATGATTCAGTGGATAAGATACGAAGGTCATTCAGACGACCCTGAGTACTGTGACATGGTTCGTCAGAGATCTCTGCGCTCAACTACAGTTGGATTCACCGCCAGAAGAGCTGCAAGTTCTAGAAGCAAGTCATCATTGCACTCTATCTCCGCAGCAAGTACATAAATGGTTTTTGCTAAACAAATTCCACTATCTGCGACGAAGCCTGCTCAAACACAATCAAAGCATCCACCAGGCTCCCCGTCACACGATGAGGATGTGTACAAAAGGTACATTTCCATATGAGCTGTTGTATATTGCATAGGTCTGCCAAAATTTTCCAAAACCTGTAAATTCTGACTGCTGATTTTCCGCCAGCAAAAATTTAGTGTTCTGGTTGTTTGTAATCTGCTTGTACTTAGGAAACAGCTGTAGTGACAACCTTTGTGTCTGTAAAATGCTTAGTTATGAAATATAGCTCAAATGCCTTTTTTTTTCTTTTTTTCATGTTTTTGTTCATATACTGCGGTACTTTAGCCTTCAGGACTCGCAAGTCGCATTATTTCTAACAAGAAATGAACCTGATTTTTTTTGGGTGATCGGCAGTTTAACAAGTTTACAAACTTTTTGTTAGAATTCAATATCACATTTTTCCACAATGTGAGACTCAACAGGTTCCCACTTATTACAGGCAAGAGAAATACAGTAGATAAGCGCCCACTTTGATCATTGGATGCACCCTGAGCTTATTGTTTTTTTGTTTGTTTGTAAATGCCACCTTTTGAGTTTTCAAATTCAAATATGGCATGAGTTTGAGTTCTACTTGGAATATGCCCACTTATTCCCATTTGGTCCGTAGCTGATGAATGCGATAGAAGACATAAATCAGTGCCAAGCTCACCATTATTGGTACATTGCACCCCAAACCTTCGCCACCCACGCCTGCCGACATATTCTTCCACCCTTTTCCAGCCTTTCATCCCTTGCTTGCTCCCATTTCAACCTCTCAACAATCCTAACACTCAACCCTATACCTCGAACTCCTGGATGTGCACCATCAAACCTTAATACCCCATGAGTCAGTCTCCCTCCTCCCAGGACACTCACTCCTCCACCGAGCATCACAGCCTCGCTTTTAAACATAACATCAACTTTAACAGCCTCCATGTCCCCCACCCACGTTGTTTTCAGAAGTCTTAGCAGAACGTGCACAAGCACTCAATTCCTTTCTCATGTTTATACTATCCTCATGCCATGTAAATGTAGTTGTTTTGTTAAAATATATTACTCCACGCGTTACGGGTTTACTGAGGCAGTGATTCTAAAAGATAGTGGCTTTTGACAAAGATCAAGTTCAAAAGCATGAGGCATGGTAAGAGGTTTGTTGCATGATGGTTTTTCGGATAACATTTTGGTTTAAACGGTACATGCGTCCTTATCGATGTGTATTCTGAAAAAAAGAAGAAGATATTTGCTGGCTGGAGCACTAGCAGAAATTTGGCTTAGAGTATAAAGACTTGGTTCACTAAGATGGGAATTGTTTTTCCTATTCTTATAATTGCTGTTTGGCCTTACGGACTTTCTTCCTCTTTTGATGATGCGTGATGGGACAATAACAACCAGATTTCTCTTTAAGGTTCACTAAGATTAGTATTGGAACTCCAGTGCACACCTGCATAGCAAGGATGGCTTAGATTTTCGCGTATGTCTGTCAGGAATGCAAGTTGAATTCAGGTAATGATTTCTATTATTTCCCTGTACCGTTTTATATATCGTTACCGTCGACGGAACAAGCTCTAGTAGCTAGGCAAATAGTAACATACTGTACGTGTAAATACCTGAAGCTTGAGGTACTTTTGGCACTTTCAGAAATGGTGAAACCAACTTAAGGTTGTCTGGACTGGACTAGACTAACAAACTTAGGCAGGCAAATTTTCGTTACAAAAAGCTGAACGAATATATACGTTCCTCCCTGTAGTTGCATATAATTACTTGTCCCGTATCCTTCCTTACTTTGTTTCTATTCTGACACTTCGGTTGGCCTTTCAATTCCCCTCTTTAGTTTTCTTATCAGTTATGTATTTCCAGCTAATGATATCTTCTCTTCTGTAGACTAGACAATACTTTTTTTTTTTTGATGATGAAGCTGGAAGTGTCGTCGGATGTTCTTATTCCTATCAGATTTGGCTGTCGTTAACATGATATATTTTCATTTTCATCGTTCGATCCACATGATGCAGATAACACAACGGTGATACATGACATCTCCTGTATTAGTACTATTGCAACGGTTACTTTTATTTTTCTTTTGTGCTCAGCTCAGTTGATGCTAGCTTTCAAGGAACATGATGAGCAGAAATACTGCCAAATCATCAATGTAGCAAATCCACTGAGCTATTGATGGATTGGGTAGAAGATGCAGCTCCGATATGGTCGCTGTTACAAGGTATTTCATCTGAAAATGGAAAGGAAATGTGAGGAGGCCTACCCAACTGTAAGTTTGTAAGCATCTGACGAAGATCAGAACTTTCTTCCAACAGATTATCAGAAGACACACGGATGCTATTCAGCCTTTCAACCAGATTATAGTTCTCGGTCCTGAGTCGCATAATCTGCGACCAAAGCTCATCAAAGAGCTGCTGCTTTCTCATCCTGGACCTGCGTGCTGACTCCGTGTTCGATATCAACCTTCTCTGCTTTCTCTTGTCTGCAACATTATGTTGTTGTTTGATGATGATCATCAGAGGAAGGGGAGTTATTATCGCCAAGGCTATAATGTGGCTGAAGCGCAAACTCCTGCATTGGAGGCAGTGTGTCAGTACTAAACACATTGTCGAAATACCCATAGGACACGCCGACACGGTCCTTGGCGGACGCTCGTGGCTAATGAGCAGATTTTCATTTCACCTCACTAGATTTGGCTAACAAGTGATCTGGGGATGGTGGTTGTATTGTATCTTCTCTAAAGTGATGTACTTAAAAAGTCTGTATGTGACAGAATAAAAACTTCCTAAATGACCAGAACGTAAAGCCTTCGTCAGACTAGAAAAATGAGATGGTTGTTTTGTTGACACCATGCTTGTCATAATATTCAGTTTGTCTTCTTAATTTCTTGAAAAACAAGCATCTTTTTTTTCTTTGAATAAAAATTTATATTCAAAAAAGGTGAAGAAAAAAAAAGATACAAACCAACACGAAACAACAGCAACAGACATACAATCAGAGAAGGACCTGAAGAAAGAGCAACAGCCCATAGCAAGAGCGCAGACACAAGCATCTTGTTGTCAAGCCATTCCAACATCACTGTTCCGCAGCACTATCACCATATATGGGATATACAAATGGTGATTGATATACGTTTAACTCGAACTTCATCTATAGCATAAAAACGTAGGCAAAACCAAAATTTGGCAGCACCCCATTGCATCGGAAAATAACTACAGTAGCAGTTAATACACACTACACAGAACAAAAATAAAAATAACACAATCCCTGCTAACATGAAAAAAGGAGTGTCGCTTAGTCCGGACTCCAAACGGAAAATGCAAACACATATCCTCTTTCAATCAACATCTACGGATCATTTTACACTGCAAACCAGCCAGAATGAATTCCATACTTGTTTTTTGCCCTCCCTTTAGCTTGCCTCCGCATCTTACTTAGTCATCTCGAGCGAGCCTATTTTACTGAGAAGAAGATGGTTAGATATTTGGTTGGAATAGGAATTCAGAAATGGTATCTCAATCAAAAGAGTAACTCTTACTCGGTCCCACCAAATAGAATCTAACAAATATGTTGCTAAGGGGATGAGAAAGCTTACGATTTGAATTGTTTGAGGATAGGTGACATCAAGCCGTCAATGCCTTGACCTGCCAGGTCTTCCTACGTCCTTTCTCCTCTCATTAGATGGAGAGTCATCACTGTATTTAGCTCTTTTGGGCGAGTTATCCGCCATCCTCTCATGTCTTCCACTCCCCTTTTCCTTTTCTTCCTCTCTAGCATGCACTTTTCTTTTACTATGTTGGTCTTCTTCTTTCCCAAGTCTTGCTCGCCCACAGTCGTCATCCCTTTTGGTTTTCTTCACGTCTTTACTCTCTTCAGATAGATCATACTTCCTATTCTTGTCTTTCTCATAGTCTCCATAATATGCCTTGTCTTTTACCACCTCTCTGTCTTTATCATTCATGTCACTGTCATCACCATGCCTCCTATCACGTGGCCCCTCATTCCAGTTACGGTCACTTCTCCTAATGTCAGCGCGCAGGTCATCTGTATCACCCTTCCCCCTCATACTAATCTTGATTTCACTTCGAGGATCATACCTTTCCTCATTAATTTCATCAATGCGGTATCTATCATTTCTCTGATTAGTCGTGGCTTTGTATCCGTCATTTCTTCCCCCAGATTCCACTGGATGTCTTGTCTGGCCCCTCTCACTGCGATTCTCAAATTGGTTGTATTCTCTATCTCTTTGCTTGTAAGGATCGGAACCTGCAGAGTGCTTGCTCCTGAAAGATGGCTCATTTTCGCTTCTCTTATTTTCCCGCCTGCTTCCATCTTCTTTATAACTCTTCCTCGACCCATCACCACCATCAATAGTATCATCAGCATACTTTGAGCTAAGCTTTTTAGTTTCCATTCCCTTCTTGGCAACACCATCATCCCCACTATAAGAATCATCTTCATCATTGTTGTGTCTTTTCTGCAGACCAGCCATCTTTTTCTTTGCATTAGCCACTCGGTCATCAGAATCCGACTCACTGCTATAGTCATCTTTGCGACTCTTTTGCTTACTGGGATGAGCTGGACGTTTCGGGACGTGTCTTCTTTTGTCTTTGCCACTATCTGTGTCCGAGGAATCATCAGAACTGTCACTCTCGTCTGAACCTGACTCACTTTCACTATGCTTCGAGATACGCTTAATCTTCGTCTTCCTTGCATTTTCTTGTCTTTCAGCTCTTTCGGAATCAGAGGAATCATATCTGCGCCTTCTTTGTTTGGTATTACGCTTCTTGTCACTGTCTGAATCAGAATCACTGTCCATTTCCTTTCCTAACCTCTTTGTCTTCTTGCTGCTTCTCTTCACATTCTTTCCCTCACTGTCTGTTTCTGATGTATCATATCTGCGCTTTTTCTGCTTGTGATTCTTAGATTTTCTCTTTCCCTTACTATCCAGCTCTCCTTCACTTCCATAATCAGATGACGAAGACTCATGTTTCTTCCTCTTATCCTTACCTTCAGTCTTTTTCCCTTTAATAAGTTCCTTGGCCTTGGGCTCATCTGCACCATCATCACTGACATCGCCTTTTTCTGGCTCCTTTGCACCTTCATTCCAACCATGTTTTCTGCTCTTTTTTGGTTGATCATCCTTAATTTCACCTGGTTCTAGTTCAAGAGCATCTTCGGGCCCAGATACAGTGATACCAAGGGCAGCCCTCAATGTTTCCATTTGTTTCTCCTTTCTAGCAGCCACTTGATGCGTCTGCGTATCAGAAACTCTGAAACGCACAAGAAAAAAAAAATTGAGACAACAAGAAAAAAAATGAACAAGCATAGCGGATTTCAGTAATGATATGAATAGGAGCCATGTGGTGAACACATATCAAATAAGAAACAAATGGTACAAATAGAATTAGGTACTTCAAATTACAACTTATAAATTTTAATACAATCACAAGACCAGAAAAACAATAAAAAAACAAATTTGAACGAGAAAGAAGAGCGTAAAAGACTTACTTCTCATTAGATACAAGAGCACCCCCACTAGCTTCTAAAGCGGCTGCAGCCAGCATTGTACCCCTAGCCTCCTCAAGCTTCTCAGCAATCTCCACATCCGTGTACCCTTGGTCAACAAGCTTGTCTTCAAGCACGGCAAGCTTCAGTTCAATTTGCCTCTTCCTGTCATGTTCAAGAATGTCTTTATTGGCCTTCTTAGTCACACCAGCAGTACCCTGATCATTCTCAAACCCTGTAGAGCTCCCCGACACTCGTCCTGTCTTCGGCCTGACAAAAAACTTGTTGGTCTGGACGTAACCATTAGTTCCAGAACCCCTAGCAGTTTGCAGACCAATTCCGTTGTACATGACTGCTCAAAAACCAAACATAAACTATAAAATGAACAAATAATCGAACTCAATGCCTTCGACAGAGATTTTGTTCAATAAAACAGCTGCTAGATGAACAGACATCACTGAACCAAAAAATCGCTTCTTTACACAATTCGTCACGAGAAAGAATATCAATTATCAAAACCCTAACCTGAAAAGAAACAATAGATGGAGAGTTTCATATACAAATTAGGGATCTAGGAAGGAGAATTGGGGAGATTACCTGAAGCTGCAAAAAAAGAAGAAGAGAGATTTGCGTTGCGAAGAAGTCGGTTTGTACAGCGTGGGATGAAATCTTGAAGATTGGGAGGTTACGAGATTATAGGAGAGAATGCGTCGGCGGCTATCGTCCTAAAATCCAAGCCCTTGTACTGGTGGTACTGAACGAAACGCAGCGTTTGGAAAATCCAGCCCGTCGTTAGGCTCGACACAGCTCTTTCTACTCTCCATCCATATTATAGTCCTTTTTTTTTTAATTTTCTAAATATTTATTTTTTATTCTTTCTCTTATATACTTTGATTTTTTTCTTTAGATAAGGTATGTACAGCATCATTATATTTTTTAGGTGAATCAAATGGAAACACACAAAAAAACATAAATATAATACCCAACCAAAAAATCATGGCATGAGATCTATTCAAGTGCTTATCTTTGTATTTTTCTTGTAAAATCTGACTTTGTTTTTAACCATAATATTGTCCGTGGTTGTTGTCCTTAGCAAATTAGCATCCACCAGTATTCTCAACTCCTTTAA
Organism: Echeveria elegans; assembly: GCA_035048345.1. Lineage (NCBI taxonomy): Eukaryota > Viridiplantae > Streptophyta > Magnoliopsida > Saxifragales > Crassulaceae > Echeveria > Echeveria elegans. The sequence continues at coordinate 636,812 of JAWWMW010001397.1, forward strand.
GATCAACAATTCATGTATTCTGGGCCTGTATAAAGCCATAAATCTGCTGTAACACTCTGGTCAATATACACAGACAGGCAGTGGGGAATAGAGGTTTAAGTCTGAACACCATATTTCATTGAAAGAAAACGGCTTCCTTTTCAATGGATGACTTTGTCGGAAACGGATCTCTGAAGAACCTTATGGGATGATGTCCCCGCCCTGAAGGACATGGAGGCAATCAGGCGCGGAGCCTGGTGGAGTCGGCCGATCCCATCGTGGCCGGAGAATACCAGTATTACTATGTGCAGCGACGCGAGGCAGGAGGGGCGGACCGGCGAGCAGCAGCAGCCAGCAGTCGTCGGAGATTTGGAGAAGGAGGGCTGAAGGAGAATTGAGCGTC
>JAWWMW010001397.1:637293-659423 GCA_035048345.1 Echeveria elegans
ATGAAAAAGAAGAGGAAAGGAAAATTTTGAGTGAAAATGAAATTATGTGTTTGGTTGTAAGGGGAAAAAATGTAAAAAATAGACAAATTGAGATCAAATTTTCATTACAACTTTCTCATGAAAGAATCATTTTTAAAATAAAAAAATCTTATTTTTTTCCGCAACCAAACGGAGCCTTAAAGACAGACAAAAACATCTATCAGCAAAGTTATCGTCGAGATGGAACTAAATACAAAGCCCTTATATGAAAAGGACTGACCTTCGAACAAAGCCTTGAATCACATTGTAGGTGCAGCATTTTCAATGGAACTTACATGCTAAATTAAGTTAACATGCGGATGGGATAACCAAGAAAATTTGCTTAAAAGCTTCCAAAAGAATTTCTATTCATAGTCTAGAATGTAACAACTAATATTGTAAACTAGATTATAAGGTTAAAAAAAAGTAAAACTCCGGAAAAGGAACATAGGATTCTTCCTTGTTCTTCTCTCTCGAGAGAGAGAGAAACATACACTTTACTGTCCCTTGCATGTGTCCGCAGATTAAGTTTAAACCATAACATAATTGTACAACAAGCAGAAGCAGCAGATCAATTCTGATAGTCAATGCAACAAAACCTGCAATTATTTCAGTTACTGTTCGAAAGCAAACTGAATTTTAAACTGATGAAAGAGGTGCAACCGCGCAAGGTTTAAATATCTCAGACATCCAAGGAAGGATAAAAGCAGCATCAGCTCTCAAGCCCGGCGAAAGGCGAAAGCTTTGGGCAGCCACTGCGAATGTTTTGAGAAACAAGCCTCGTGGATTATCATCTACTATAATAATAGAATACAGTCCTCAATATACAACACACCCACGAAAAAAATTCGTCGCTAAAGCCCTGATTTGACAAAAATACCCCTCTCATACTTTTATTTATACCACACGTCATCCACACGTATTTATTCCTATTATTTTGTATTTGTCCATATTTGTTTATATATGACTTTATTTATATGTATGTGATCGTATATTTAACTGTATTGGACCGAGTATTTGACCATTTTTACGCATAGATTTTTCATTCGGGATGACGGGTAGTCACAAAATTAAAAATAATATAATGGAACTATATTAAAAAAATTAAAAAAATATGTAGCATTCAAAAATTTAAATTACAAGAATAAAATTATAGAGATAAACGTTGGAAATCTTTATTAAAACTGAATTAAAACATGGAAAAAATCCTCGTCGGGACGACGAGTTTGACACTTGTAATAATAGAATACCATCCTCAACACACTTATAGATACAGAACTTTTCGTCGCTAAAAATTTTAATTTCGTTGTTAAAATAGTTAGAGAATAAGACAAAAAAATTAAAAATTAAAATTTCACATTTACAAATTAAAATTTTAAAATTGTGTGAAATACATCGAAAAATTTGAGGGGAATCGAATGGAGATATCAGAATAAAATATCTTAAAATCAAACAATATAGAGAATCGAACAGAGATATAAATAAAATCGTATGTTCATATTGCGATTCCGTCGAAACGACGGGTCACCTCGTAACAGATAGATAAAATTGCAACCGACACTTTAATAATAATTAATTAATTAATTAAAGGAGACGCTTATGAAAAGAAGAAAATACAATAAAATGTTGCACAAGGCAAAATCATAAACTGTCATTTTTGTCTTCTCTACCTCTCTGCTCCGCGTCTCTCTGTCCATTCGTCTCACTTCACCTGTTCTCTCTCTCCTCCTCCTCCTCCTCCTCCTCATTGACTAGTCTCAGAAGCAGCTTCCGATCCGCTGGTACGCTCCCCCCGTCCGCTACTTGATCAGACTCTTTACTACTTGATTCCACTGCTTTATGCTGCTATTTGCTTTGTATGTTGATTCTGCTTCAGTTTGACCCTACTTGATTCTTGATTCTGCTTCGTTTCTATGTTGCTGTTTACGTGGTTTGACTTCTTCAACTTGTTGTCTGAAGTTTGATTTTGATTGTGATTGTGATTGTGGTTGTGGTTGGATTTGATCGGATTAGTGTCCCCTGATTTCTCGGGTGACCTGGATTTTTATGATTCCAGTTTCTGCGAGATGAATCCGATTTTTTGGTATCTTTTTCCGTCCTTTTTTTGTGAATATTTGGACTCTGATATGGATTGTGTGAGTTTTTTTTTTAAAATTACCTAGATTTTTCCATTGAAGGAAATGGATGAGCTGGACAGGTTTTGTTGCATCTGCACATTTTGATGAACATTTGTTTGCTAGTTTTTGAAGTTGCTGGGGAATGATGCACAGTTGATGTTGTGGTTACCGTAGGAATGTGATTGGCAGGACGAATGGCATCTTTTGTGATAAACTAATGCTAGAATGACAAGCAGGCCACATATTGTTTTGGCATAACAGCTGGTTTTGTTATGGCTCCACATTTTGGCTTCTGACTTCGTCTTGTTTTTAAGGATAAAGTTGTGGTATATGATTGTTAGGTGGAGCCAGATCTAGATATATTATATTCTTATAAGATGACCATGTGTGTCCTTGAGGTGGTACTCTGACACGATAATTATTCTGCCGGGCTGATTATTGTTTCTGAAGTTTCATGTACCGGTTATGAAAAACTAAGTTGTTTGATCGGCTTGGTTTCATGTATTCAGAAAGGCAAACTGGAGCGGCAGATGGTGCCTTTCAAGTAGGGCAGTATCACGTAGGGGGTGCAGGCATATAGTCATCTCGAGTTGCCATGCCTAAGCATAATTTCAAGGAGTCTTTAAAATCCTTATTTGGGAGTCATTTTGATTCTGGCAAGGACCAACAGATAAAGGAAGCAAAAGAAGGTGATCCAATATTCTAATTATTTTCTCATTATATGAGTGGTTCCTTTATTGTAGTTGAAAGAAAGCCATGAAACTTGCAACTTTGTATATTTTGATGTGCATATTATGCTCAGTACTCATATATTAGTGCTTTTGTGCATGATAGAAAGTTCACACTACGAGTGGATATTTTTTTTGATCATCTGGTATTGTGCTAGGCCTAATTTGTTTTCTCCCATGCCCTTCTTGTAGATGTTGATGATAAAGTGGCTAAGATTCTGAAGCTCATCAAGGATGAGGAGTCGGAGGAAAGAGATGAAAGTTATCTGCCGAAATCAAAAAAGGAACCACTTCTGGCCCTCATAGAAGATTTCCGTGATCAGTACAATACCCTATATGGTCATTATGATCACTTAAGTGGGGAACTTAGTAAAAAGGTTCATGGTAAACATGGCAGAGATAATTCTTCTTCATCATCGTCTAGCTCTGACTCAGAATCAGAGTATTCTACCAAGGGAAGTGGTAGGGAAAATGGAAGGCTTTCAGATAGTATTAAATTTGAACTTGGAACTGCTCATAAAGAGCTCGCTGAACTCCAGAGGAAGTTTAATGCTTCAAATGAAGAAAATGAAGTTATGCGAAGCAGATTGCTTGAAGTTGAAACATTAGCTGAGGAACTTAAAATTGGATTCGAGAAGTCGGATGAGGAAAAGGCAAAACTTGCAACCTTTAGTGATGAGCTCAGCCTAAAGTTAAACAAGTCGTCCAAAGAGACTGGAGAACTGATTCAAAAACTAGAGGAAGTAAATAAAGAAAAGGAAAATCTGGTCATAGAGGCGGATAGAAACAGGAGAGCAACTGAAGAGGGAGAGACAATAATTGCAGATTTGAGGATGTCAGTTGATACTTTGAAGGAGGAGAATAAAGCGATCATATCAGAACTAGAAGCTGTTAAAAGTTTGCTGGAATCTGCACAACAAGAAGCTGCCGATATAAGCCAATCTCATAAAAAGGGTGCAGAAGAAAATGAATCTTTAATATTGCAGATTTCAGAACTTTCAGATGAACTGAATAAGGCAAAGAGCACTATTCAAGAGCTGATGGCTGAATCTAGCCATGTAAAGGAAAAGCTAGGTGATAGAGAGATAGTATTATCTACTCTCACGGTTGCACACGAAACACACAAAAATGAAGCATCAAGCGAAATTACAAATCTGAGTGCTCAAGTTCAGAGTTTAGAACTGGAGTTGAATTCCTTGAGAACAGAAAAATCTGAGCTAGATGCTCATTTAGATACTAAATTAAGAGAAATTGAGCATCTTACAGAGCAAAGATCCACGCTTCTTGCTCAAGTGACAGAACTGGAGCTAAGTTTGAGCAAGAAAGGAGACAAAATTGCTGGACTCATTAGGAGCCTTGAGGAGGCCCAGCTGTCATCAGCAGCTAAAGTACAAGACCTGTCGACTCAGGTAGAAAATCTTCAACTTGAAGTTGAAAATTTGCGTGCTAACATAGTCGAGTTACAAGAGCAGTTGGAGCAGAAGAGTGTTGATGCCTCAAGTCAAATTAGTGACCTGACAAATCAGATGGAGCACAAACAAAGTGAGTTGGATTCAGTTAGCAAACAAAAGACTGTCCTAGAAGAGCAGTTGGAAAAAAGAATCGTCGACATTGATCAGTTGAAAGGTGAAAATGGAACAATGCAAGCTAAACTATCTGAAATGGAGAAAGTGCTGGCTGAGAGGGGAGAAGAATTGTCAGTTTTACAAAAGAAACTTGATGATCGGGAGAATGAAGCTTCTGCACAAATATTATCGCTGACAGAACAGACGAATTCTTTACAAGCCAGGAACACTGATTTGCAAGAACTGTTGGAACGTAACACAAATGAGGCATCAAATAAGGTTAAAGAGTCAAACGATCAGATCAATGCTATGCTACACGAACTCGAGTCCTTGAAGAATCACAGAACACTATCAGAATCTGAAATTGGAAGGAAAACTCAGGAAATTGCAGAGTTTGTGATTGCATTAGAAGCCTTGAAAGATGAACTGGCCAGTAAGACAGAAACTTATCAGCATGCACTAGAGGAAAAGGAGAGTATCACCGCAGTTGTGAAAAATTTGGAGCTAGAAATTGATTCCCTAGTCAACCAAAGAAGGGAATTAGAAGATGAGATGGAGAAGTTAACAAAAGAGGTTGGCAACCATATTAATGAAAAGAACGACCTGAATGAAAAACTTTCTCAGGTAAGTAATGCCTTGGCTGAGAGAAATGGTGAGTTATCTGAAATCCAGAAGAAGCTTGATGAAGAAATGGACAAAGCAAGACAACAGATAACAACCTTAGCAGCAGAGCTGCAAAACCTTAGAATTCAGTTTGATTTGCTGCAAACTCAGAAAGATGAGTTGGAAGAGCAAGGGGAAAGTGAGAAACAAATGTCTCACCAAAGCAAGCAAGCAGCAGAAGAGAAGATATCAGGCCTGCTAAATACAATTAAACAGTTGGAGTTGGCAGAATATGAAAAGAACACTGCTCTTGCTAAGCTGAGTGAGGAATACGAAATAATCAAAGGCCAGCTTGAAGAGTCCCAAGGAAACTATCAACTCCTGGAAAGAAATAAGTATGAAACAGTTGCCGATCTTCAACAGCAAGTGGAATTGAAAGAGAGTGTGATTGCTGATCTAGAAAAACGGGTTGATGCTTTAAAAGGAGATATTGAAGCTAAAATAGACGAACTCAGCTCATTGACAGAAAATGTTCGCAACACTGAAGTCGCACTCCGCCTTAGAAACCAAAAGCTCCGGGTAACTGAGCAATTACTGAGTGAGAATGAAGAGATCCACAAAAAAGCAGCACAGAAATTTGAATTGGAGATCAAATTGCTGGAAGAAAAAGTTGCTACACTGTTAGCTGATGGTTCTGCAAAAGATGAAGCTTACCAAAAGATGGTCTCCAGTGTATCAGAAAAAGTGCACGCCACCATGTTGGGAGTAGACTCAGTTATAAATTCATTCAACAAACAGTACCAGAGACATTTGAACTGCATTTCTGAAGTGACAGCAGAGCTCCAGGTTGCCAAAGACTGGATAGCTGTAGCACAGAAGGACAAGTCACAGATGGAAGAAAAACTCAGTAGTCTTGTTCAGAAGTTACAGCACACTACAACGAGCAAATCGACTTTGACCGATAGAGTAAATAACTTAGAGACCAAATTGAGAACCGAAGAGGGTGAAAAGGAGAAGCTGAAGACAGTGGCAGATCAACTTAGTAAAAGTCTTAGCCAATACGAGCTACTGATGAAGGAGAAAGAGGATGGGATACTCGGCCTGGGAGAAGAGAAACGGGAAGCTATTAGGCAGCTCTGCATCTGGATTGAATATCACCGTGAACGCTGTGATTACTTCCAGGACTTGATTAGCAAGATGAGGCCTGTGAGAGCCCAGAGGGGTGGTGCATAGATGCATATGTCCATTATTAATTGCTATTCTTTATGTTGATATGTAATGAGCTTGAACTAGGTGTGTTCAATTTGGTTCATTTTTTCAGCAAGGCAGAGCACTCTGTACATTGATTTCCTTACAAGTAAATTTCAAACTCGGAGATTATCCTTGGCCGGCTGCAACTGCATCATGAATTTGATTTTGTGTAGCCTTTGCTTCATTGCTTGCGGATTCGTTCACTGAGAATCATCAATCCTCATTCCTCACAAGTCTATTTCATAGTATTTGTTGATTTCTGTAAACAGTTGTTGTCTTTGTGTCGCCACTCCTAAGTTCCTAACCACAAACTACATAAATCAAGTGTGATCTAATTACATTTTCAAGACATCCACTGATCATAAATTCAAACCAATGATTATTTAGAGGGAATCCAATGACTAAAGCTGTAATACTTACGTACCATTTACCAAGCCATAGACACACATCATGTACATTAGCATATTGGCCATGCAAATAGTTTCTAGTACGTAGTACAAAATTGAACCTACAATGAATGCAACTGCAATAAATGAATGCAATGGTAGGTACTGGAAATGGACTCTAGAGGACCACGTAAGCTACACATCATATTGATCATCAAACCGGAGTATAATTACAACCATGTCACGAGTATCTCGGTAACCATTTAATGCCTTTCTTTTGAAATGTTGAATTCTGAATAAAATTAACTTTAATTCAGCCAGAGCCGTTACGTACACATTACATGCTTAAAAGTTAAAACACCCAAACTGTATACTAGCTAATGTTTGTACAATTTTAATAAAGCGACAATATTTCAAATTTCTGTTATTAAATGAGAATTATACTGTATAATATCTATATAATAATAGAATAGGATGTCCTCAACTACACATATACCGACGACTTTTTCCATCGTTAAAACTGTAAAATTCATTGCAAAATCCGTCTTAAGCCCAAAATACTCAGGCTCAAAAAGCTTTTATCCCACATCGCTTAAACTACTTCACAAACTCAAAAAATTTACTCTATATAAACTCTGTCCACACATACAATCTCTCACACAACCTTGCAATACTTGCATATCGAAGTATTCTTTCACCTTTTATTAAAGAATATCGTGCATGTGTTGCTTAAAGAAGTATAAGTTATTTTTTGGAAGTTTGACCATCGGTATTTGACCGGTTCGAACCTAAAAATTGGTTTGCCTGTTCCGTTCCGACGGGCGTTACGCTAATAGTAAAATAAAATAATACAAAATAGGCCATGTTTAAAAATCAATGTCCATATACATGAACAAACGACTCGCAGAGATCTGCATCTGCATGCTACACCAAGCTAAAGCTCAGTGCATGCTTCTCTCTCTCTATATGTGCCCTGCGTGCAATTTACAAATCTCCCGAGGCTGTCTACGCGTTCCCACCATCGCCAAGTGTTCCAAATCTCTCAACCATTCTACACATATATAGATCGTAAGCTCATCTCTCTATAACTCTTTATCTCCACTTCTTCTCGAATTTCCAAGGCCAATGGAACCAACAACCAGAAGGATCAACCAACTCCCGGTTCATAAACCTAACGAATCAACCGAGGGTCAGGAGATCAATAGCGAGCAAGTTACAAGGTCTCAAAGCGCAAGAGTAGAAGCTGTTGGAACAAAGACTAAACCTACTGCTGCCCTAACTAGCCGGAACAAGTCCTACCGTTATCCAACTCATCAAGATGGTCAGATCATCAACGGCAATAGCACCAAGCCTTTGAATAAGTCCCAAGTATGGGACTGTGGGAGCTCCCTTTATGACTCATTTGAACTCAACTCTCTCAACCTCCAGCTTGACTTGGCCATCAAAGGGCGCTCTTCCACAAGAACCCTCTCCATGCCTCACTTACCTGAACCCTATCCTCCCATTCTATCGACGTCCACAGAAGCAAGACATCAACTAGTTCCTAAGAAGTCTAGTAGGGTTTCCAAGTCCTTGAATAAGATTCTCAGATCGGTGTTTGGCTCTTCAAAGGCGACCACTGTTACCAAGACAGATACTACTACTCCAAGTCCATTTACCAAAGTCAAGGTGTCTAGTGAGAGGAGGAAGGGTAGTTTAAATGTCTATGATGGATCCAAGTCCATGCGTGTGCTCACTACTATCCCAGAGAGTCAAGAGATTGATGATGGACATTCCAAGCTCTCACCGGATGCTACTCCGGCAGTTCGAAGGGCAGTGTCCGAGAGGTTCACTGAACCCTCTGTGCATGTTTCTCCTTCCCATAAGTTCGTTTCTCCGCATGATCAATCCTCTTAACATGTAGTCAGTTTTAGCTTTACATGAGATCGATATCATATAGTTAATTAGAGTACTGGCGAGTCGACTGTGTCGTTCCACATACGTACGAGTAAACAACAAAACTATGTCCACAAATGGTTGATGTCAAAAATTGTTCACAGTACGTTGGCACACACTTACATAAATAATATATCTCCAGCATGTTGTTCAAAATACTTAAGATCGGCATCGTCCCGACATAAGTGCTTTAGGGTATTGCTAACCCTATAATAACAGGGTCGTTGTTCTTCTCAAGTGTAGCCCCTTCACATTTTGCTAAAAAGTCAGTGGCTTTAATTATACAATTTCAAATTTTCTATTTGGTACAAGTCAACAAACCATAGCTTTTAGTCGTTATGTTTCAATATCAGATTCAAATCAGACACTACTGCCATGCAAGGCCACACCATAAAATACAACGCAACACCAAATTCAGTATCCTTTGGTCCCCTGTTTGCACCAAACCATTCTACTTTATGGACCACTTCAATAACATAAACATGAGGACAAGATCCTGCCACGCAAAATACCTGACAGTTGACACATAACCAATCAACCAAGAAGAACAACTCTTGCTCATCTCAAGTAATCAAGAATTTCATCAACCATGCATCCTGCTCCCAAGGTTTGCGTCACCGGAGGGTCCGGCTACATCGGTTCTTCTCTTGTGAAGATGCTACTTGAGAAGGGTTATGTTGTGCATGCAACTCTCCGGAACTTGAGTATTTCACCTCTTACACATTTGTGTTTGCTACACATTTTTTCGGTATAAATGTTTGATACATTTTTACATTGGGCAATTGACTAATTGGATGCAGAGGACTGTTCCAAAGTTGATCTACTCAAGTCTCTACCAGGAGCAGAAACTAGGCTTGTTCTGTTCCAAGCTGACATTTACACTCCTGATGAGTTCCAAGCAGCTATCAAAGGCTGCCAGTATGTCTTCCATGTAGCTACGCCGCAGCAGTTTGAGTCTTCCAACTCTCAAGTTAAGCACTTTTTCATTAATTGCACCGTGTAAGGATCGGACTAAGAGAAAGAAAAAAATGTTAGTAACGCATTTATCTTTGCACAGTACAAGGATATGACTGAAGCTGCTGTTGCCGGAGTTAATAGCATTGCTGAATCTTGTATTCGATCAGGGACCGTTAAGCGCCTGATTTACACAGCAAGTGTGCTGTCAGCGTCTTCGATGAAAGAAGATGGAAGTGGGAACAAAGCATACATGGATGAGTCTTGTTGGACTAGTTTCAGTCTCTCCTTTCCTTACTGCTCTGCTTATCCGTCGGTACAAACTCATGCTTAAAAATCTCAATAAATAGATAAATTGAAGTTTGATGAATATGGATTTGATTCGTTCATTTTAGGCTTATATAAGATCAAAGACGATAGCGGAGAAGGAGATCCTGAGCTACAATGACAAACCAAATTGCTGCTTAGAAGTAGTGACTCTGGCATTAGGCCTAGTCGGAGGAGACACGATTTTACCATATACACCGCTGTCGATTTTAACCATGGCGTGTCAGCTCATTGGGAACAAAGATGTTTACTCATATGGCCTGATGTTTATTCAAGGAGTGTTGGGAACGATTCCTGTAGTGCATATTGAGGATGTGTGCGAAGCACACATTTTTTGTATGGAGAAAGAGTGCATTGCAGGCAGGTTTCTATGCGCGGCAGGTGATTTGACCGTAAAGGAAATGGCAGGTTTTTATGAACAGAAGTTTCCGCAAATCCAAATTTGTGATGGGTAACAATTAACAAAAACTAGCTCTAGCTCTTTTTTTTTTTTTACATTTCGCTGAGTAATTTTATACTTATATTTTGAACTGTGCATTGGTTTGGGCAGGTTTATGGGAGAAGGAGTTCGGAGAGGAACCCGGTGCGAATGGAGGAAGCTGAAAGATATGGGATTTGAGTACAAACATGATGTGGAGAAGATATTGAAGGACAATGCTGAGACTGTGATGCGGTTAGGTGGTGGAACTCCGGCAGCGCAGCGGATCACAGCTCATACCAAAGCTGAGAATTGATCTTTTTGATCTGAACTTGAGAATGTTTGCCATGAAATAAATCTGTTGTAATTGTAACCATTTTGTAGCAAGTGATGTTCTGTTTGCTTCAGACACACTTGCTAACGCCAGAATCATTATGAGATCAACCAGTCCCATACCTTTAATTTTGGTAACGAGAAAACATGATAAATCTGGCAGTAATGCAAAATGGCCTGGCATCAACGAGTATGGCGTTGTTAAAACATGATAATTTTAGTTAAGCGGCGCAACGTCGAGAAACCCAGACATAAAATCAACCAGCGGGGTCTCCGAAACCCTAAAAATACAATCTTGAATTACAAGGCGCAGTAAACAGGAAGGGTGGATTGGTGTTTGTGGGTTGTTGAGAGAAATCTACATCAAGATATGGAGAGTTGGTTGTTGATGTATTGGTCGAAAACATGTCACTGCGATTTGATTCTGAGCAGCATCTGGTATTGAACTCTCCTTCAAAGATACTGTTATGATGGATTGATACTGGCAGGTTATTTGACGCAGAGGTTGCTGGAGATGTAAACATTTGCATCAGAGATCCGTCGTAATTCGCTGCTGAGTGGTTGATGTTCATTGTGCATTCGGACAAGCTATAGATGTTAGTGGTCGGTGATGTTCTGCTTCTTTGCTGTTCAATTCTTCAGCGTCGACCCTAACTTGACGTTGCGGCAAATCTTTGGCATTTCTGGTTAGATTACGCGCTTTTTTATCTGGTTGACTTTGCATATGATTATGTCTGCTATCGGCCAAACATGCATGTTTTTCCTTTGTATGTAATTTCAAACAATGACAGGTCTTCATCTGATCGTTGCACCTGCTTTGTTGCCCAACATTGTTTGCTGTTTCTGTTGATGCATCGGTAATAGCTTCTGCAATAGATCAGTGGCACATTTTTGTTGATGCAAGATTCGAAGTAAACTGACCTATGATTTCAGGTACCGGTAGTAAAACAGGGAGGTCGATCAAACCTGGGGTATATAGCGCCAAGGATGTCTTTCTGTCCCAACTGTATCCATCTATCGTCATGGGGACCCTCGAGTCCACTCTCAGTGTATATCCGCACATGATCCGTCCACTTTGGCTCCGCCTTCCTGCAATAAGGTTTTAGATTATTAACATTCTATTTCGAAAATTACCAACAGTTGTAGAACTATTCAACTTTCCAAGTACCTTTTTGTGGACACTTCATGGACATTCTCTTGCTGTTGATGCAATTTCTAGCAACCCTCGTTGTGTAGACTCCCATCAAACAAGCAAGATGAGTCAGTCAACAGTGCCTTTTGTATCTTCTGAATAAGATACTCCCTCGCGCTTCAGTTCTCGACGAGGGACCCACATGGAACCTCAAACTGCTTCGCTAAGTCCATGCCCAGAATGAGCTCGTTGATCAGAGTCTCGTTCTCCATTCCTGCATACGATGGTTATCTGATTTAAATCCCTGAATTAGTGCGCATTAAGCTTTATAGTGAAGCATAGAAGATTGAATGTTAAGTAAAGGAAAACGAGTACACACGGACTGGACCAGCGCTGAAGTCAGCATTACAGGCATGAGTCAGAATGGAAGAAGAATATACAGGTGCTGACCAATTCAACAGCTTCTATTTAATTTTGCATGACCCAGGCCACGTATTATATTATCACTTTCTTTGAATTGTAGAACATCCAACCCAATTATTTAGGTAAGTACTTCCGTAGAATAAGCACAGCAGGTGCATGCAGGGATATTGTTTCATACTCCATTTACATGGACAAGTTAAGTATTCAAATATCCAACAAGAAAAACGCGTCCCATATAGCACTAAGAAAATTATTTAGTTGTGATGGGGACATACTGGGTTCAAGGTTGATGGATACTTGTGAAACTCATACTGTTGTCATTGAAGCTACTTTGGTATTGTGTGACAGTACAACTTACTTGACGATGTGTATCCATCTTCTGTCCGTATATTGATAAGAAATAATTTTGCTCCTGTTGAAATTTTGAATCGGAAATGTGAAAGATGTTTGATCATCATCTCAACTGAGTGATGTACATAAGTAACATGATAAAAGTTAGTGCATACACTACCTGATAGCAAAAAATGTAAGAGCTTGATTTCACATACCTTCAAAGACTGAGAGCACCACATTCTCTGCATTTGAAAAATGAAATACTTCACTTGTCAGGGATCATTTGGAACAGAAGGAAGCTCACCAAAATAGGAACAGACACAGAGTCGTCATTTTCACCACTTTTCGGAAAGCAGATGCCAATTGGGCGCAGCTATATCACCCCCGAGGTCCCTAGGACACCATGGGATCCTTGTATAAGGACGTATAACTGTCTTAGAGTTTTCATCCCACAATCAAATATTTCAGCTTACATGTGATACTTGCAAATCAACCGAGAATGCAAATGTTCAGGCCAAGCAGTGATGAGCTATCGTACACTCAACAACCATCCATCAAGCCTTGTGCCAAGCCAGCTGGGTACGTTCATTCAGTGCCAGAGGCAGAGTCAATGTTTCGAACCCCATCTCCCTGGTGGCTGTGGAAGGCAACATGCCGCTGGGGCTCAGGGCTATATCAGTAGCCACTCACAGAAACCTCATGGGCAATTTACACACCAAGGATCACATGGCTCTGTGCAGCACGGAGGATATGCATGGCTCCACTCACCAAGGATCACATGGCTCAGTGCAGCAAGGAGGATACCGTTCTGGTCACCGAGGATCACATGGCGCAGTGCAGCACGGAGGATATGGCGCTACTCAGCCTGCATCCAAACTGGGACACCATGGATCATCTGGTCATGGACACTCCACTCATCATGGGTCCTTCGGATCAGGATGCGAGGCCAAGAATGGTGAGAGTGGCAGTGATGAGAGCGACGATTAAAAGGATCTATTAAAGGATATGGAGATATAAAATAACCACCATTAGGTAGAACCATAGACTTCAGAGTGGAACCCTCGTCTGCATGTTTTGGTGCACATGCAACAGATTTAATCAACTGAATGGTAGAGACTGACTAGAGAGGATCTATTAAAAGGAATATGTCAAATATATAAAACTGGAAAGGCAATACCTGTCCATAGTTTGATGGACACCAGCAGTCCATCACACCAAATCCGATAATCGGTTCCAAGTTTCTGGCTCCAAACAGGATTGCAATATGAGCGATTTACTAGGAAAATTCGTAAGAAGGAGATGTTCTTAAATTATTGCATAATAACAAACACTACTTGAAGTTACTATACTGTTCTAATATGCGTAATTTCATCTTTGCCATACAATTACTTAAACAAAAAACTAAGAACATAAATATATTCACGGTTGTGCTAGGGCCTAGGAGTCAGTGTCTGCTTAGAACGATACACAATGCTGATGCAGACAGTTTCAGATAATAACACATACAAAAAAAAAAAGCAAAAGACCAACGAACTTGTAACGCGATTGATAGGAACACATGCACACAGCTGCTATGGGAAACATTTAAGTACAAGAATCTGTGTAACTTAATTATGAGCTAGTTAAGGAGACTGATTTTGAAACTAGCCTCAACCTGTTCTTTTAAGCTGCAACTTGCTAGACAAAAGTATTCACTATCAAGTATCATTCTCCTTGATAGATTACAACTACAAAATGAAGCAAGAGATATCTTGTGCAGAATATATCAATCAAGTTTCGACCCCTCCAATACTCTCATTTTTAGTGTGAATCCGAATTTTCTTTTTTCAATAATGAAGAAGAACAAATCAAAGTGGATTCACAGTAAGAATAGCAAACAAGAAAGAGGTTGACATTACAAACCTTCCAAGACATAAGAGCATCAAATTCTCTGCATTTGAATATTGAAATAATTCATTTGTCAGGGGTCATTTGGAACAGATTAAAGCTCACCAAAATAGGAATAGACTCGGCCATTTTCAAAACTTTACGGAAAGCAGATACGCCAATTGGGCGCACACGCGCAGCTACACCAGTGCCAAGGTCCTTGGATTAGATGGATCCCTTACATAAGGAATCATTAATGTCTTAGAGTTTTCATCTCAGCTCACTTATGATCCTGGCATATCAATCAAGGATGCAGATGTTTGGGTTCGAGCCAAGCAAAGGCTACTATGAGGAATACTTCAGTCACCCCGGCAAGCCCTCCTGAGTATGGTGCAAACAACTTCACTCAGCGCTTGGATGCCCAACACCATGAAGGCTATGGAAAGCCACACCATGGATCTGGTGGCTGTTATGAAGGGCAACCTGCTACTGAGGGTCAGGGGTATATGGTCAATTTTGCCAGCAGGGAGGACATGGCTCCACTCACCAAGGCTCACACGGTTCAGTGAAGCATGGAGGACACACCTCTAATCAGCTTGCATCCCATACCAAACTGGGAAACCATGAATCATCTGGTCCTGGCCACCAAGAAGCATATGGCTCCAGCTCCACTAGTCACGGGCGCTTTGGGTCAGGATTCGAAGCTCAGAATGGCGGTTACATTATCAAAAAGGAAAGGACTTCTTCTTGGCGGAAGAGGTCTGGCAATGATAGTGACAGCAGTGGCAGTGGTGAGAGTGACGATGACAGCCGCTGAACGAACGGACGCCCACGCACATCAATGGTAACTAGCAAATACCAAATTCATTATTCAGTAAAAAAAATTTGTTCATAAAAACTGACGCTAATTATTATGTACATGCAGGAAGCAACCTGAGGCAAGAAACTAAACAAACATATTAAATATATACCCATACTTTATACATCAAGAACATGTGTACTAGATAACATCTTCTTCTTTGCGTGAGAATATGTAAAGACAAAATTATCTGTGATGTAATTTCAACTGAAATAAAACATAAGTTTGCCAAATATCTTTACTAAGGATTTCAAACAACAAATGCACATAGCAACAGTTAACAAATGAGGACCACAATTATACTGGTGAAGATAAATTAAATATGGATACTTAAACAAAACTGAGAAGGGATATGGAGATATCAACTAACCAGTATTCAGTAACATCAGAAGCTTCAGAGTGGAACTCTCATTTGAGTTTAGGTGTACAAGAGATTCAATCAACTGAATGGCAGAGAAGATCTGATTAACGGGATGTGGCAAATAGATCTGCTAAAAAGAAATGATAAAAATGATGAATGTCCAAGAGAATATGTATTGTCATTAATGTCCTTCATATTTTTCTGTATACGATCTTACATGAAGTCATAACCAAAGTAGACCTGTCCATCGTATCAGGAAACTCATATCAATCGCAATGAAACAGAAGAAGAACAAACTGTTTAATTAAAGTTAACAGAAGCTCACACATGCAGTTTCAATGGGACGTGTATAATCACAAAATTCTCAAGACTCATATGTTGGTCATTTAACATGAGAAGGGCAAAAAGATGCAAACAAACACAAAAACTGTTTATTTTACTTATATAGAAAAAGAGAAGAGAAAGTTTGATGCACGTTTTGTTTTGTGCAAACCAACTGGTGAGTTTACAAAGTGCGTGAAATTGTAGCATTAGCATATGTTCTCATATATTACAGGACATGAAAAATCTATCTGCCAAAAGCAGATTCTGAAACGACATGCAACAAATGGAATTGCAAATAAGTGAATTTTACAGCTAAACCAGATCACACTCATAGATTAGAATCCAGAACAAGACCCACTGACATTAAAGTTCATGCTGACCAGCAGGTGCAAATGAAACCCACTGTACCTAAATTTTTAATCTTTTACATGTCATGTCTGCAAACATATTTCAAAATCAAAACCAAATATAGGTCAGCAACGTCGTCAACGACTTCATGTTCTCTAATTTGACCAGGGTAATTTGATGGAAACTCTTGGAAATGTCCGTTCAGCATCCAATGCAATACTCACACTATCTACTGGCACACGAGTCATAAATGCCCCGTATAATTGAAAGTGGTATTACGTGGGTGGTCATTGTTTCAAAAAGAGTCCGACCTATAATTCCCTGTCTCCACAAATTTTCAACAAGGCGATTCTGATGAAATGATGTGATTCTAATATAGCATCAAAAAGATTTACATTTCTAAAGATGCCTATAAGGATGCATGGTCAATAGCAACTAGCATCAGGAAATTTACTGAGCATTTTGCAGAGCTACAATATGTGTGTAGAGTTATAAAACAGTGCTCAGGCACCCCCAGAATACATTGAATAAAGATTTATTGATGTTCTTTCGTTTTTCTTGAGAAACTATTTAGTTTTATTAATTACCAACAGGATTAACCAAGAAAATAATGAATACCTTCAAAAATATGAAGCCTTAGCAGATGCTATGAAACAAGTGGACATCTCTCCTCCTGTTATACGTGAATCTAGTAAGTCCTGTTTTCCTATTCCTGAAGACAAATGCAAAGTAATGAGGGTTAGGGAGGGAATCCGCCAGTCTATACGTCCATTATATCTATATAATGGCATTGCTTGCTACCTTCAGTACACAAGCAATATCAAGTCTAATAACAAAACATTTCCTAGTTTCTGTTCCTTTGCTGTTTATCGATGGCCACAATGAGGCTATTCAACCCAGCTAACGAGCGCTACCAGAAGTCACACAGCTACCAATCAGCATATGCCAAACCACAATACAATTATGGTCTTGGTCAGAACCACACTCAGCAATACTCTGAATCTCAGTTTCAGAACCAAACGTCTGCCTTTGCTCCAGCCAGCCATGCATCTAGTGGTATGATGCAACAATCATCATACATCAACACAAACTCAAGTGGTATATCTCCTGTATATGTTGGCCTTCCCATGAAACCTGTTGAGCAGCACTCATCATCCCACGCTTACTCCCAGCATGGATCATCATATGGCATGGGACATCAAAGTGCTGTTAGCTCAGCTCAGCATGGATCATATGGCTTGAGGAGACGAGGGTTTGGTGGCATGGCAAAACATGGAGCATATAACTCAGCTCACACTGGATTACTCGGACCAGTCCAGCAATCATATGCCTCCTCACAGCAGGGTTCATACAGCTCTGCTAACCATGGATCCCACAGCGAGGGCCATCATGGGTCTTACAGCTCAGGGCAGCATGGAGCATTTGGTTCAGCTGTTCATACACCATCAACTAACTATGCCATGAAGAGAAGGCAGAAAAGTTCATTCTGGAGGAGGTCTGGTGCTGGCTTCAGGTCTGGTGATAGCAGCGACAGCGAAGAATATGAAGATGAAGAAGAAGAGGAGGAAGAAGAAGAAGAAAGCATGAACGATCACCACTAAAAAAGGTACATAAATAACTTACTAGTTTGACTCATCATCCTTCTTTCAAATGATACATACCCTAACCTAACACATCCACAGGAATCATGAGCAGCACCCAGGAACGAGGAACCTTCGGCCCAGCTACTTACTAAATAACTGCCGCAATTTCCAACCTGGTGCTGAAATAATGCACCTCCATTTAAACTACTTGTTTTTTAACAAGTCAATAATGTACTACGCATCAATTTACATGTAACCGCAACTTGTTGCGTCGAAAATAAACTCAGTTTGCTGAAATTCACAGCTACGCCCTCCCCTTTCATTTACATATCATCATAAACAAATTAAGTATCCATCGTATTTCAAAAATCAAAAACCAAGAAACACTTTCCAAAGACTGTATCTGCAATGGCAAAAATCTGGACATCCTAAAACCCTAACAATCAACAGATGGCCATTCAAGGAAATCCAAACAGCTTACAACAATAATTAATTAATTAATCAGTCGATCGATCAACCGACAGTAAATACTCCGTATCTATTTGTATGTAATTTGTTTCGCAAATCTCGCAACTACTGAATAAATTAATTGAAGGTGCGAAAACGGAATACCTGAGAACGATCAGCTTTGCTCTGCTCCCGTCGCTGTAGAGGAATTAGTACGTTTTTTCTTTTCTTTTGTTGGCCGGATTTTTAATTAAAATTTGAATTAATTATAAAAAAAGATTCATGTGCAATATTTTTTTAGAAGACACATCTTTATTTTAATTTCACACTTAAATATCATAATTTTTGTGAACGATTCGACATTCTTCATCACACTAACGTCAATCAAACTCCTTAATTGTATGTATAGAAACATTAGATTTGACTAAAAATTTAATTAATACAATCGGATCCATTACATAAAATTATTTAATATTCATTAAAATTACAATAAAATTAATAAAAAAATATTTACTACTCACAATAATTATAATTATAATTTAAATTTTTAAAAAATTAAAACCTAAACTCTATATTTTTAATTTTAATTTCACAATAATTATATTTAAAAAGTTTAAATTTATGTTGACATGCAATCATGCACCTCCGCGCTGACATGCGTCAATCCAAAATATCCAATACTGCGGGAAGACGGGGCGCCGTTTCTGTTAAAGAAGTGTTACCCTTTCCATATCCAACGACGCCGTTCGGGGTGCTGTTCCGCTGTGTTCCACTCAGTACTTCGGCTCGGTTCGATTTTGATTGAGGATTTATCCCCAGCAACCAGTAACTGTAATGGGCCGATATAACAAATTAAGGCTGAAGGCCCATCTCGGTCCCTCTCAAAATTGAAATCGAATCCGATTAAAAAGAACGCAAAGCCGAGGGTTTTCAGGTACTTCCCGCCGTTCGAGAATCGTCGAAGACAAATCGACGACATCTCGGCTAAAACGTTCTACAGTAAGTGCTTTACTCCGATTCCGAGTTTCTCTTCGCCGAATGGTTCATTAGATGTGTGTATTTTACTGATCGGCCCTCTAGGGATTAGGTTTTCCATTCGGTAAGTTTACAGATGATATGTCCAATTTCTGATCTGCGGAATTGTTGAATTTTCTGGAGAACTAATTTTCCTGTTCATCCCGGTTGGAAACTTTCTGTTTTGATACTTTAACTTATTTCGTACCTCTTGCAGAAACTAAGAGGCGGCGTTTTTGATTTTGACAAAAAAATGGGATGAGTACTCAGATTCTGCGCTGGAGATTTTTAAAGTGGAAACTATTGAAGATATGAGCGGACGTTCATAACTCTCTCTGCGCTGGTAAATTATTTTGATGGGATGTCATAATGTGTTTGCTTGTTACTTTGGTTTAAACCGCGTACATTTGTTAGGGTAATGGAGCAGTGAGATATTATTAGGTCTGTTGCATACTGATGAGCCCCATGGCTTACTTTAAACTCGTTGTTAAATTTTTTGACTTGGGATCCTTTAAAAGGGTTAAGATTTAATTGTATGCATCTAATGCTTAGTTTCACCTGCACGATATGGTTGCAGTTTAGGCCGATCCTTATCCTTCAAAGCACCGACTTGCATGTGTCCATCAAAGTAAGTTTTGACACGATCTTACTCTTAACAGGATGGGCATAGGAAAAGTTTAGAAGCAAAATCTCTTTCTTCAGACCTGCGTAAGTGCCAGACTATTACTATTTATATTTAATGTATGTGCTTTCTTTTTATGTTTTTTTCTTTATGCATTTTTGGTTTAATCTCATAAGCACTTCGAGGGATAGTTAGGTTGTTAGCTAATTTAGGCTTGGGTACTTTGCACTCACCATTAAGTCAGGGGGGTGTCACGTGGGATAAAACAAATTCAAACATTGGATTTATTGTGATTACGTGAGCTAGTAAATTTATCGCATGAAGATTGAATCAGATAGCATATTTTCTTTAGCTGTTACGAATTAGAAAATGACCATACGTATGTTACAAGATTCAAGTACTTTGAATTGGTTACTCTGGTTTAGATCATCTGGCCGGCACAAAAGAATAAGTACTACAGAGATCTTGTTCTTCATTGTAGTTCATATTAATTAATTCTTTCAAAACAACCATTTGGAATCCCTAAGATATAGGCATAACCTACTCGAGTCTCAAAATTTGACTCATCATCACATACTAAGCAGTTTAACATAGGAACCTCGGTTAGGTATTAGGAAGGCTAGGCTTAACTGCTAATTAGCAAGGACTTGCCAAATCAGCTCTGGATCAAATGATGGAATTTTAGCAAGTGAGTACCCATCATAGTCTAGTCCATCTGGTATGCCAGCCATGGAACCATCTATGTTCCAAATATCCTGTGAGGAATTCTCTCCACTCCACAATTCATCCTCAGACATGGCTGGAGACATTGTTTCGGTTCCCCATCTGACACTAACTTGCACTGGTGACACTGAGGATGACGAAGATGGTGAACCCGTTTTCTTCCATTTCTCAGCTTCTAAATTAGCAGAAGAGTTTGCTTTTGCGGATTTCTTCTTTGCAAGCTTATTAGCTTTCTCTTGCTTCAGTTTCTGGCAGATAGCTTGAATCTTAGAATCCACTGAGCTCTTTAGAGCTTTCAGCCTGTTGTCATCAAACCCCAAGGTAGATGGGTCTTCAAGATTGGGAAAATTTAAGCGTGCATACTCTCCTCGCAGCTTATAGGCAGCACGGTCATAAGCATAGGCAGCTGCTTCAGCAGTTTCATAAGTTCCTAGCCATACCCTCATCCTGTTCTGCAGCAGTCTGATCTCCGCAACCCATTTTCCCCACTGCCTTTGTCTCACACCTCTGTATAGCTTCTGTTTAACTAGGCTAGCACTAGTCATACTCGAAGCATATAGGGAGTTTCTCAGAGCAAACTGGTGTTGCAAGGTGCGTCTGAAATCCACAGTTACTCTGTTCTCCTCAGCAAATTTCTGTATCAGCTCCTGCTGGCGAAGGTATACGGAGGTGCCAAGAGTCTCTGATATTGGGCTAGTAAATGAAGTGGAGGGGGAGCAGTAAGAGAATATGGAATCGATTGTATTAGTCCCACTTCCGCCTGCTAGCACGAGTTGGGAGAGTGATGATCCAATGTTGTTGCTGTCTACCGCCATGAGCGGACAATTTTGTTGCTCCATTTTCACTCTGTATGGAGCAGAGTATACTGTTCTGAAAAGAGATTCTCTTGATTCAGAGCTTCTGGGAGGGTAGAATTTGGGATTTTGAGAAGGTCCAGAAGAGTTGATTGTGGATTTGAACTGATGGGTTTGGCCGAGTGTTGATATATTTATAGCCACAGGGTTTGAACTACTTCATCACCTTATAATATAGTCCCCTCTTCTTTTTAGTCATCTCAAAATAAAATTTTATTTTTATAATAAAATATTTTCTATCATATTTACATTCTCTCTTAAATTAATTTATTTTTTACTCATTCTCTTAGTCATTTTTATATCACGTACGTGAGTGAGTGAGGGAGTGAGGGAGTGGTTAAAACGAAGCCACCTTTTCCATATACCTGTCGTTTTGCTCCCTAATCTCCGTGTTCAAACTAGAGGGGAGGGGAGGGGAGGGGAGGGCTGAAATGATCAGCTCTTACTTAAGCGTGTGTATGTGTTCAGAATCAAATTAATGATGCTTGATAAGTTAGGTGACAATCATAGTAGACTAACCTGCAGAATGACATGATAGGTAATATCAGAATTAAGAATCAATTAGGGTTTTACCTCTAGCTATTTAGTCACTATTGAAAAGTGAAG
>JAWWMW010001397.1:691368-709243 GCA_035048345.1 Echeveria elegans
TGTTGAATTCAAATAAAGCTGCAGTCTTTAATTTGAAATGAGGCTTTCTGGGAAGGTATGTGTTTTTACATGCTTTAATTTTGTTGTCAGGTGAGAAACTGGGGAGGGGTGTGGATTCCTGCCAAGCGGAGAGAACCGAGGAAAAATGGGGAATGTAATTAGAAATTAATAAGGCTGGAGATTTGAGTTAAAAACTCATTCCGGGTATTCAGGCGACTATGATGATTGATGAGACTCTCTTGGTTACACAATTAGTAATGTTGAGAGAGAGAGATAGAGCGAAACTGGTACTAGTTGTAGCCGTTGGCTTTATTTAGGATTTTTGGATTATTAATTCAGGTTGGATTGGTTTTGTTTCGTTAAAGCTTCGATTCATCCGTTGGTTTCATGTTTTGGGACCCGACAGAGCGTCTGTTCTTCGTTTGAAATTATGTCGAATTTGTAATTCGATCCTTCAAGTTCTGTTTATTACACATCTGGGTGTTTAGGAACAAAATCCGAACTAGACAGGGATGTGCAACCGGGTCACCCGATCCGAGATCGGGACCGGATTTTTTTAGAAAAATGATGATTCGGGGATCGGAAACCTAGGTTTTTCCTTTATTTTTTTAAATAATTTTCGGATTTGGATCGGACCAGGACCGGAAAACCCTAAAAACTCGACCCTGGTCCGGGATCGGTAAATTCAGGTCCGGATCCACCCGGGACCGGGAAATTCTGGTCTAATCCGGTCCGGTCTGATTTTGTGCATCCCTACTAAACACCTGCTAATAATATTAATAGCCAGACAGAACTACGTCCCGATACAACAGTTATCAATTAGATTTTTAGTAAAATGGCGTTGACCATTCTATCCCTGTAATGCCTTTCCATTCTCGATGTGCAATTTAGCAGCTCGGGGGTCCAGATCCGAATCGATAAGTTTAGTCTCTGACAAATTACTGTTGAACCAGGGTGGAATGGAAGGATGACATTGAGAATGGAAAGACATCCCAGGGGTAGGATTCCATAATAAAAGGCTCGAAAATAAGACCATTAGCAAAACAAGTAGCCTCATACTTTGCAATCTTCCTCTCCTTTGCTCTCCTGGCTCAGAAACTGATCCTTCTCCAATAAAAGGAGACACAATAGAGACATCCACACATAAATCTCTGCCGCCGTTCCAAGCAGGCACGAAAATATCCGCAGGTTTCTCCCTGTCCACAAGAAGGCTAGCGACCTCTACTCTAGGCCTCATATTAGCCTCTCTCAAGAAGGTGAACATTGTATCCCTCAAAAAATGAACATATCATGCTTCAGACGCACAAGGATTTCACTTTGAGGGAATCATGAGTTAAAATAAATATGTGTATTCACATGAACACACAATTAAATGTATATTATTATTAACTTCGAATACTGATCCCATTATATTTTCTTGAATGAGGTTTTACCCTCCTTCTAGGAGCCTTTTCATTCCTCTTGCCTTTGTGTGTAGAGACATTTTATTCTTTTCATCGTTGGCGTGTGGAAGTTGTTCATTACATGAAGTGACTGTCGGATTGTAATGAAGTTATTCGAATGACGTCATATTCATGGTGAAGTTGTCGCGATTTTTATGCTGTAATTGATAATTATATACTTGACATTAGCTAGATATGTTAAGTTACTCTTGTACAACTTGTATCCACCCGTCGGAAAGGAAAAAAAAACTTAATTACATAACAAAAGCTAAACATTTAAAGGTATCTAAATGGAAGCCCTGCATATGGGACATCCATTCGCCGCGTCCTTGGTCAGTCAGGTACTCAAACAAGACTCAGTCCCTTGCGCAAACTCACATCTGCAACCTCCCTCATCCCCAGCAGCACGGAACTCCACCCTCAATAACTTACTAATCCAGGTATTATCACATATGTCCATAATTTTACGAACTATAACTATAAGTACCTCAAAAAATTCTAGCACCAAGACAAAGTTGTGCTTCGTCACATCATTGCATGTCATGAAGAGATGACTTGTAAAATTTTCGTTCAAATCCGCAATGTCGATGACGACAAAGTGAATACTGAACCGCCTGACCAAGTTATCGGAGAAAGAAGGTTGTCAAGCTGTTTGCATCGTTGCAACTGGAAGGAGGTATGTAAAACAGCGGTTGACAAAAGTTGTCGTCTAGTATTATCAACGTTTTTTCCATGGATGATTGGTGTTGGCGTCACGGTCGTAATATTGAGGGACCAGCCGTCCCCATGACTTGGACCCGGGGATGTCGCCATTGCCTTTGCTGCTACAATCGTTAATGTTATTTTCATGCAAACTTCAACTATAAAACAATAAAACATTAAATTAATAGGAAATATAAAATATTCGTCATGCTAATTTTTTAATTAAAATTAAAACTGAGTGATGTTTTTTATATGTATTCTTATGAGTTCTGAAAACAACAATCTGATAATTTACCCTGATTTTATAAAAAGATCATCTTTATCTTTTCTGATCCAACAATATTCTAGGAATCAATGTATACATCTTGGTATAATTTTAATGAATTGCACATATTCCCAAAAGACTAGGAATCAATGGATACATCTTAGTGTATACAACACGAGAACTTAATTCAGAATAATGATCAATGTATGTCAATGACAGAATAAAAAGCGACCATCGATCAAAATCTCTTTCATATACCCAATAAACAACTAATTATAAAACAATAAGAAACAATAATAACATACAAGCAATCTAGCGACGAAATGATAGATACTCAAATAAAAATCTCTCACCCTTCCACAGATTGCGCCGCGAAAGCGGAGAGAAATTATAACTAGATTTCACGGTAAGGATAGCATGGAACAGTCACCAGTCATTTCAAATTGTTAAACTATGTCACCAATTTAGATTTGTCTTGCCAAACGCCAAATGGTGTCTGGTAATCAAAAACTTTTCACTTAGTAATGAACTTAAATTATATAATTACTATTGACTAGTGTACCGCCCGTCGTTCTGACGGGGATGCGTCGTCCCAATGCGCAAACGAACCGGTCAAATACGGATAATTTAATTTTAAAATTTAAATTTTTAACGGGTCGGGCCGGATTCGTGTGGTCCATGAAACTTTAAACGGACCCATGTTGTATGTTTAAATTTAAACTTTTTATTTTTATTTTTTATGGGTCGGGCCGGGCCCGTGCGGTTTGTGTAAATTTAAACGAACTCATGTTGTCTTTGTAAATTTAAACTTTTGATTTATAATTTTTTAATTTTTAATTTTTAGTGGGTCGAGCTGGGCTCATGTAATTATGTAAATTATCATAATGCCCTTAATAAGAGGTATCTCGGGTATTCTCTATTTGGTGATGGCAGACTCTATTCTATTATATAATAGATTTGATCATCTACTCCCTCCGTCCCCAAATGATCTTCCTACTTTCCTTTTTGAGCGTCCCATAATTTTCTTCCTGTTTCCTTTTATAGTAATTATTTTTCATCTTTTTTCTCTTAATACACTCTTTTGCCTGCTTTATTACTATTCACTTTTTTACTTTTACATTATTTCCTGTTCTCTCACTCACACAATTATTTTATCCCTTCATACGCTCTCTTTCATACTTTATTACTATTTACTTTCTTATTTTTACATTATTCTCTCACTCATACTATTTTTTTTTCTCAATACACTCTCTCATTCATATTTTTTTCACTTTTGAAATTATTGTGTCTAACTCAAACCAGAAAGATCATTCGTGACTGACGGAGGGAGTATATGATTGGCGCGCGCGATGGTTGATTGTGATTAAGATTGGGCTAGTATTCATTATCACAATCTTATTTGATCCGATCTTTCTTTTAAGACCCATTAAATCCGGCCCAGCATTAAGGATGCCTAAGAATTGAAAAAGCCTGACAGGGGGGTAATATTGTCTTTAAATAATTTAACGCACCACCGGGCATGAGGCTAGGCTTGTGCGACGGTGGTTTAGGGTTTGTGTGCGGATAATGACAACAATTGATGCTTTAATCTCAACTAGGGTTCATCTTCAGATACCTAGCTGCTCAAATTTCCGACGATCAGTCGCACAGAGATGTAGCAAGAACTCCAATTTCGGATTCAGAACGCCGCTTGTCGTTCGGCGGCCGCTTGTGATTTTGAGCCAGGCGCAGACATCGAGTGGGAGCGGTTCAGCGGAGAATGAGGATTTTGTGACTAGGGTTTTGAGGGAAAACCCTAGCCAAGTGGAACCCAAGTATTTGATTGATGGAAAGTTTTATACTTTGAAGGAGAAAGAAGAGTTGAGTAAGAGGGGGAAGAATGCAGTTTTTGAGGTTTTGAAAAGGTTGAATTTGAAGGCATTGTCGAAAAAGGGGGCGGAAAGGAAGGAGGAGCGAGATGTGAGTGAGTTAGGGAAGGGGCCGGTTTATTTGAAGGATATTTTGAGGAAGTATAAGGGAAAGTTGTATGTGCCTGAGCAAGTATTTGAAGCGGCATTTGCTGAAGAGGAGGAGTTTGATAAAAAGTTGGAGGAGTTACCGAAAATGAGCTTAGAGGATTTTGAGAAGTTTATTATTGCAGATAAGGTTAAGCTACTGACCTCCAAGGAGCCTAGCTTTCTGAGTCGGTATAGAGATTTTATAGTTGATTTAAAGGATATTCCAGGAGAAAAGCATTTGCATCGAACTCAATGGTAAATTCACAAAATGGGGCAGATGAAGATAAATAGGCATTTACGCTATATGGTTTTATTGTATGGTCTACTTATTTATGTGCATTTGTGTAGGGCCATGAGGCTTGACGAGAGTGATACACGGGCACTTCTGGAAGAGTACACTGGCCCTCAATATGAAATAGAGAGACAAACCACGGTAATCTCTATGTGTATTTCACTCGAGCAAATTTTGTTTATGTTTTGCACCTGATATGTTTATTTTACTCAAGCATGGTAAAAATCATGAAACATTTTAGTTAGAGAGTTGCTGTTCCCAGTTAACTCTTTGTGAACATAGGAGTTCCCGTTAGAAATTCCTTAACACTCGCTAGTAGGATGTGGCTGTGAAAATCAGACCAGAGTTTCATGAAATGATTTTAGTTAAATGCATTTTAGTGGTCGAACCTCCAACATAATTCCTCGTTGAATTAGCGGCATGACGTGCAGCTCGATATAATTATTTCAGTGTTTACTTGTCTGGTTGTTTGTTGCAGTCATACATAGGGCTACCTCCAGAGTACCCCAATCCAGTGGCCTCTTCTATTTCGAGCAGAGTGATGGTGGAGCTTGCTACAGTAACAGCTGTGCTTTTGGCTGCAGCAGCTATTGTTGGCGGATTCATCGCGTCCATTATTTATGCTGCTGCTAGGGTGGTCTATGGGGCAGTCATATATGTTGCATTTCCCATTGCCAAGCCATTTTTCAAGATCCTTCAGAATTTAGCATCAGGAGTCGCTGAGAATTTCATGGATATAATGACTGATTTTTTTAGTGAAGGTGGTGGTTTTTCCAAGTTATTAAAAGTGTACACTTTTGGTGGTATTGCTTCTAGTCTAGAGCTATTGGCACCAATCCTGCTGGTTGTCGTGACAATGGCTCTGCTCCTCCGATTCACTCTTTCTAGAAGATCCAAAAACTTCAGGCAATGGGTAAGTAGTTGAAGTTCAGAGCTGCTTAAGTCACTCATTATCAATATTTTGAAGGTATTGTGTGTAGGATATCTGGCAAGGCATGGATTTTTCCCGATCAAAAGCTGAAGCTCGTGTTGATGTGAGTTCGACTTTTCTCCTCTTTCTTTTTTATCTCAGAGATACATTTAAAAAAGGTTTTTTTTGGAAGTCTTTTCTCACAGTTAATGTGCATGCATATAGGGTTCGACCGGAGTTAAGTTTTCCGATGTCGCAGGTATTGATGAAGCTGTGGAGGAGCTTCAGGAGGTGAAACTTCGCCTGTCATCCAACTTCATAATTTAAATATGGACAGATTACAAGTTAATCAAAGTGCTGTTTTTTTGGATTCTGTTTAGACATTCTATCATAAATATTGAACGTGCAATTACTTGCAACAGCTGGTGAGGTACTTGAAGAATCCCGAACTTTTTGATAAAATGGGAATAAAGCCTCCGCATGGAGTACTCTTGGAAGGACCTCCTGGATGTGGAAAGGTCAGTCCCAACTCTTACATTATGTGTATGTTATGATTTTCAGTTTTATTAATCTTTAAAAAAATCTTTTTCAGACCCTAGTTGCCAAAGCGATAGCTGGTGAGGCTGGTGTTCCATTTTACCAAATGGCCGGTTCCGAATTTGTCGAAGTTTTAGTGGGTGTCGGTTCTGCTCGTATCAGAGATTTATTCAAGAGAGCTAAGGTCAACAAACCATCTGTTATCTTTATTGATGAAATCGATGCACTGGCAACTAGGTGAATTTTAATCTTGATTTTGGTCTATTTTTTTCTTATTTATGTCTTTATTCTGGTCATTCTATACTAACAAAATGGATTCCTTTCAAAAATTAGACGGCAAGGCATCTTCAGTGGATCGACCAACCAACTTTACAATGCGGCTACTCAGGAAAGGGAAACTACATTGAATCAGTTACTCATTGAGCTTGATGGATTTGACACTGGTAAAGGTGTTATATTTTTGGGAGCCACAAATCGCAGAGATTTACTGGATCCTGCACTCCTTCGACCTGGTCGATTTGATCGCAAGGTTTGCAGCATGACATTCTTTTTTTGAATGAATACTCATATGTTTGTTAAGATTACTACAAATGTTTGAATTACGAGATTGGGGTCTCAATTTCGGCAGCTTATATTTGTCACGCTAGCATACCCTTACTGTTGCGTTATTGACATACTTATCTTGTATATGACTGTTTGGACACCGTTCTTGCTTTTTCGGTCAGATAAAAATTCTTCCACCTAATGCGAAGGGGAGAACTCAAATTTTAAAAATTCATGCTGGCAAAGTGAGGATGTCAAACACTGTTGATTTATCCTCTTATGCACAAAATTTGCCTGGTATGCTCATTGACTTGCGATGATCATTTAAATTGTTAATCATTATAGATCTTTATTCGTGGCTGGAAAGCTTCTGATATCACATTCAAGTATGACTATACTATTTTTAATCATCTTTTATTCATAACAGGATGGACTGGAGCAAAGTTGGCTCAGCTGATCCAAGAGGCTGCCCTTGTTGCTATCAGAAAAAAGCATAGGGCCATTCTTCAATCAGACATGGATGACGCAGTAGATCGACTTACGGTTGGACCCAAACGTGTTGGTGTAGATTTGGGTCACCAGGGGCAGTGCCGTCGAGCAACAACCGAGGTGGGAGTTGCCTTGACGTCACATTTGCTTAGAAGGCATAACAATGCGAAACTCGAAATCTGTGAACGTATTTCAATTGAACCTCGTGGCCAGGTTATAACTTTAACTCAATTTTGCTTACTTTTTCCACGAATACATTTTTGCGTGCAGTGCTCTGATGCTACTATGCCGATTGCAGACTCTGTCTCAACTTGTATTTCATCGTCTTGATGAAGAGTCATACATGTTTGAACGCAAGCCACAGCTGCTACATCGCCTTCAGGTACTACAACCAAGAAGACATTTCGTGTCTTTAAATTGTCAGCCTAAACAAATTTGCACGTCCCTTAAAGCCTAAAACTTTATCTTGGGTGTTCAGGTATTTCTTGGGGGTAGAGCTGCGGAAGAGGTCATATATGGAAGGGATACATCAAAAGCGTCGGTGAATTACCTAGCCGATGCATCTTGGCTTGCTCGTAAGATCATAACCATGTAAGTGCTTGATTCTGACAACTGTCATATCTTTAGCATTTCAATATTCATTGCACCTAAGTTAATTGGAAAGTTGTCACATTATATTTTAGATGGAATTTAGAGAATCCAATGGTCATTCATGGAGAGCCCCCTCCTTGGAGAAAGAAGGTCAGATTTGAAGGTCCACGACTTGATTTTGAAGGATCCTTGTATGACGACTACGGGCTGATAGAACCTCCAATCAACTTCAATCTCGATGACGAAGTTGCAAAAAGAACTGAAGACCTGCTACGTCAAATGTATGACAAAACCGTGTCTTTACTCCGCAATCACCATGCCGCGTTGCTCAAAACCGTCAAGGTATCATTTACCCAATACTCAGTTGGTCACACCGACTCAGATAATATTATATTTAGGCACTAACTCTTCCACCCTTGCATTTCAGGTTCTTCTCCATAAAAAGGAAATCAGTGGGGCTGAAATTGACTACATACTCGACAACTACCCTCCACAAATGCCCATAAATCTTCTACTGCAAGAAGAAAACCCGGGAAGCATTCCTTTCATAAAAAACGAGCAAGACCAGCCCGACTCAGAAAACTCCCCAACCCAATCCCTCCCGGAACCATCATCAGCCTCCCTGAATTGACAGCCAGCGCACACGCACCCCCAATGACCAAATTACACTTCGTCTTTTCGAATGGAAAGTCTGAAACCAGGCAACCAGCAACAGTTGACTAGCAACACTTCACTCTCAGATAGATCGTTCGGCAAACTGGTCAACTGTAACGTCACGAGCCTAAGCTGCAAATACAAGTTTGCCTTCTTTCTAGTACAGCCAAATTATCACTTGCATGGATTTTTTTTTACAAGGTTAATCTTGTTTCAACTTTGGTTTTGGTGATTCTCAGTCATATTCCAGACTGAACACTGTATCATGGTAACATTAAACCTAACCGTAAAAATAGAGCCGTTTCGTGTCTTATACCTCATGGTTTTAGCTCGTCTATAGGCACCACTTGTCAGCTGACACATGCTATCCGGACCTCCCTGTTCCATGAGGGGAATACTTATGTTTGTTAATTGAAGAAGGTCCGTGACCTTCCTCCCCGCCATCAGCCTCTGCGTTGAATTGTAATATATCCCGTAGTTGAATCAACTGGGCATCCCATTGGGCACCAGAAACCAAGCCCGTCAAAATGCAATTATTTGATCCTCCTCAGTCCTCACCATCATAAATGGATCCATGTCGAAGAGGGAGTAGCCAAACCAGCAAGCACCATTAGGCATGTACTCAACGCTCTTGGTACTTCTGCACTCACCAAATACCATATAAAACTCCAAATTTAATTGCATGCGAATTAACATATTAGTTATTATAAATAGGTGCATGTACCACGACGGACAAGGGCGAGGCATACATTCCAATGTTGAACACGATACATACGATTCCAACAAGCAACAACCGTGACGCAGAGCTTGTGAGTACGTGCCAAGGTTACGACGAAAGCGCGGAGAGGGCAGCAATGAAAATGAGAGCTCCAAGAAAATTTGTGTAGATGAAGAAGAGGGTGATGAAGATGATTTCAATAACAACTCCAACACCATTAATTGTGACAACCAATGTGCTATCGGGTTTGACTATTGGAAGACCGTATAGCACCCAAACCATGCAGTTGATAAATGTTGATAGGTATGGGACTGGTGAGAAATTGCTCCACTGATTTCTTCTTCCAGATTTTGTAAAACGTTGGCCTAAAAGAACTTAACTGTCAGATTAGATAATACATATTAAGTTGAAAGTGCTTAACACTCGTTTCAATGAACAGGGTGGATATGCTTACGTTGGAGACAGGAAGAGGAACAAGCAAATGCAGTTCCCTGGAAGTGCACATGCACATCAATATCAGCACATACACCAAGAGATCGAAGGCTTAGCATAGTGATTTGAACTGAAAGAGTACAAAAAGGAGCGCGAGAGAAAACCCTAGCTAATAATATGTATTATACCTAGAATGCCGATGATGTTTCGAGCACTTTACTTGGTAAGCATGGCTGCTGCTGCTGCCTCGAACCGGAAGAAGCTTACGAAGAAAGGCAGGGTTGACACTTGAAAGAGAGGCTGAGTGAGCGAGACATTATACGGATTTATGGGGGTAGGTTTATACAATGTAGCATTTTGGAGTAGCTATTCTCTTTTAGGGAAAAAAAATGAAACGGAAACATTTTAAGTAAGGTAACAATGGGGTTGTTTAAGCGGTTGGTAGAGTGGACAGAGTCCGATCTAATTCGAATAAAACTGAAACAAAATTAACATGAAGATGTAATATTAACGGAGTGTTTATGTTGTATATATTACAAATATGAGTTAGGTATATATCTTGCTACAATTACAAAGAAATCTATGTTGGTAATAAACTTTTTGAAGTACAAACCTAATCTACCTTAACTACATCAAATATTTTTTTTAAATCCTAGTTTTAGCTATGACTTTCTTTATTTGTACTTGTAGGATCCGTTTGGTTCGCATCAAAGTGGAGAGTGGGAATGACAATTTAGTGAAAAGAAAATGAAGTGGATTATTTGATTGGTCAAGGAAAATGAGAACATTATTAATTATTGAACAATCGTACAGACCTTGAATTCCATGCAACATTATTATTACTTAGTGAAATGAATCCAAATTTCTCTTTCAGCCAAGCCATAGTTTCCCTCTTATCAAGGAACATTTAGCTACTTAAAATCTAGGTCTTCGCCCCTTCCCTCTTCCTGGCTGGTGTCTAGTGTTTGAACCAGGGTTCTCGTAGTCTAACATAGCTTCAACTTCAATAAGCCTTCGAACTATAATTCCATCTGACTTAGCATGTATATCCTGTAATGTACGCAGAGAGACATATATTATATAGTGAACAACCCTCAGGCCTCAGATCATAACATATTTATCATTCGAGCGGGCGATCATGAAAATGCAGATGCCATGATAGCTTTACTGATTATGTATTATATTTCTTAATTTACCTCGCTTCCTGAATATGCAGCAACCTCGCCATCTTCATATACTGTCAGCTTCCCTGTATTAAAGTTAAACTGGGATCAAGTTAAGTACTGCCCAATGTCTCTTGAGCTGAAAACTCTAAATTTTAACAAAACATCATACGCATGGTTTTACCAAATACAGCTGGACTTTAGAGAGAAAAAAAAATTGTACTACTTACTGTGTCCATGGAGACCTGAACACAAGCTGATGAGAAGCGACAAAACAAGGATATTTACAAAGATCTTGATCTGCAAATCCATAATCGGGCAAGCGTTGATCTTGGAATATGAGATGCGGGTTCTTGAGTTTCAAAATATTGTCTTCATTTATACTTGCATTTGTTAAGGTCCTTAGGTGATAATATTTTTGTTTTTAAAATGTCAACGAGCAAGTTGAGTGCCGATGAAGTTGCTAGCAAATTATATCTTTTTCACAGCCACTCAAAAGGTCAAAACTTCTATACTCTATAGTCTTATTTATTATGTGAAAAACCTTTGTTGCCTCCATGAACAACATCCGCGGATAAGTATATATGGCAGACTTGCACTATGCGTGCATATATGGACTACATTGCGTTTACATTAAACGTACGTACAAAATAGTTCTGTAGGCTTTAGTTTTCTTTACCAATTTTAGGACTAAGCACACACTTTTTTCAATGCAATCAAGGCGGGTAAGGTTTTCTACGATACTTAATGGCCACTGATAAGGGTATGATCGAGCTCGTGGTATGTCCTGGAAAAGGGACATGATGTCAAAGTTTTGTTTGCGCTGAAGATCTCATGATCTAATTCCATATATGTTGTCCAGCGCACGTTTATAGTGTCATATTGTATGGCTAAAATTGGGAGATATCAATCAGTTCAATAAAAGCCATTGATATTAACTTTTTAGGGTTGACCGTGCGCTGATAATATTCTCCACTTCAGCATGATATATTCCTATATTAATTTTAGGGTTCAAATGAGCTAGCTTTTCGAGCTGTGCATGCTTAAAACTGCAAACGCCAGCCAGTATTCTGAAGCATGACTTAGTGGAGCAGCATGCAGCTAAGCAAGAGCACTGAACCACAGCTCTCCAGGGCACGAGCTACGGAGAAGTGGCTGCCACAAAATGTGGCGTGTTTTCGTGGTTCTGGAGGAAAGATAGGCATGCATGTTGCCTGTTGGGGATGGGTTGCTTTGCTTTTGACAACGTTGCGGCAATGCAAATTGCCAGCTCAATGACATATTTATATAGCAGTTCTGTTAATTACAAGATGTGACTTAAAAGAGCGCTCGAATTAATTCCGTTCGTTCAGTTTGTATGCACGTTATAGGCTAGTCTTATTCATGCTCGAAAGCTATTCAAATTTATGTGGACTTGAAAAATACCGCACTCTCGTAGTATTCCACTTGTAGTCGTCTATAAATTTTGTGCAACCGAGCTTGTCACAAATCCATATATGAGTGGATTGTGCACCAAGGTAGAGGGTTCCACAATAATCCATTCACTTAAGCATCTGATTCATGTGCTAATAGTGAGGGGTTAGCAGTTAGCACAGGGACCGTGGAGGATATTCTGATTCACATAATCACATTGGTTAACTTTATAACAAGTATCCGAGACCAAAAGATTAGAAAAACGGTATGAATCTTATCGATGACATAACACCTGGATTCAATCCAAACAACAGTCCAAGGGTTTGTTGAAACCACCCTTCATTACAATAAGGTGTTCCAATCTTTGTGGCACTAGTATAACCTAACTTTGCTTTTCCTCTATCTCATATATATGAAATGAATGGAGAGTTTGCTTGTATCGTAGTGTCATAAGGTGGATAGTGATCTCATATATGATCCTTTAATATAGAGCTAGTGGGTTATGGCGAATCATATATGTAAATATTTTCTCTCTCTATGCATTTTCAACTATATTATGAATACTTCAGGTTTAATGTAAACATATGGCATGCATTTGATTATGCAGAAAGACAACCTTTTAGGGTTTATCCAACGTACCTAAACAGAATTTGTTTTTATCAAAAAATTATCCGATTGTTTTTTTTGGACACCGGAATTTCGAAAAACAAGAGCGTACGCATATTGTTTAAACTAGTTACACGCAAAACAATAACATTTTATCTAATTAAATATATATACTGAATCACATTTTGTGCAAGTGACTTGCTTTTATTTATGCTCCAATCAGTTTGTTGGTTCATCAAAGAGACTAACATTTGAACCATCTAAAATGGGATACAAGAGACAAATATGAATTATTGCTACGAAAAAGATTTTGACTAATTAATTATTTAACCTTAGTACTTTAGTTTTGTTTTCCATTGATATTCATGTGTGATTAAATATTAATAAGTGGCCGGAAGACGATAAAGGTGGCAAGTGATGATTGATGATCGATTAGCGTAGACAAATTGTTGTTTTGTTACATTAGATGATTAGAAATCAAACCCTAAAAAGCTACTGTATAATTTGAAGGGCCCTTCAAAGATTCTTCAAAGTGGGCAATCATTGAGAAGTAGTCACAACTCAAATTTAATAACTTAAAATTGTACTTATACAACATCTTTTACAAATTATACACTACCATTTTATGCATCAAATTTGTGTAACATTGGCGGTTAAAACTACATTTTAATTTTTATGGCGTAATATATGCAATATTATAGTACTATATATGTGAATAAATGAAAATATTAAACTACGAATGGTTAGGAAAATAGAATAGTGTGTTATGGTTTATGATTAGGAAAAGAAGAAGAAAGAAAGTGGAAAGAGGTAGATGCACCAATCATATTAAATGGAACTAGTGTACATAACATGTGGTTTTATTTAATGAAAATCTTGTCATTAGTCTAAGATTCTAAAACAAATTTTTAATTAGGTAGAAAACTAGTCTTTTCAATTTATAGACGAAGACTTATTTGTACAGCAGAGCAGAGACTGCTAAGTTTGAAAGGTGTAGTAGATTCATGTTTGGTTTAGCTTTGAAATTAGGGTGGTTAAAATGTCAAAAAAGCTCTAAAACAATAGTGTCTTAGCTTAGTTCTTCTCGAATACTTATTTCATCTTTTTTACTGAAAAATAAAATAAAAAGATAAAGGGGCTTGTAAGTTGTAACCACTCCACGTCCACATAACAATTTTGAATCTGAATTGCGTTTAAATATGGCTACTATGGAATAATAATATTTTTTTATTATAATTTTCTATATAAAGAGGATCAATGTATATATTAATGTATACAGTACCGTACTATCGTCTGTTTAATAATATTGAAATGCAAATTTATATTCTCCTCTTTTTTATATTTTTTCTAAATAAAATATTGTGTATGTGTCAGTGTTTTAATAATAAAATAATTAAAATAAAAACCTTATTCTATATCTTTCTATTAGTAATTGAGAAGTATTGTTTAGCGGTTATATTTTTTTAATTCTTATCTCTACTCTTTATCCACTGTATCATTTATGAATGAATTTTGATCAATTTTTTAATTATCCCCACATTTTATTTTTTTATCTCTCAATTGATAATCCTTTTCTTTAATCAATTTAAAGAGTAAATATATAGCAATATTATTGTGCGGAATTTCTAGTTATAAATATAACTATGAATAGCAACGACTCATCATCACTGTTTCGTCTCTACAACCCAAAAAAAAAAAAAAACAGCCAAACCATGCTCGACGCAATCCGATACCTCCTCGGCACCGCCGGCCCTTCCGGATTCGGCTCCAAATCCACCGCCGACCTCGTCACCCTCTCCGCCGACCTTCGCTCCATCACCGCCATCATCACAGGTCAGTCCCTCTCATTCCTCAATCCAACCACCGCACATGCATCAACTGCCTATCTAACGCTATTTGTTGATCGATGCAGGCGCCACCTCAGGAATCGGAGCGGAGACGGCTCGCGTTTTCGCCAGCCGCGGCGCGAGGCTCGTCCTACCGGCACGAAGCCTTAAAGCCGCTGAGGAAATTAAGGCCAGGATAGTCTCCGAGTTTCCTGACTCAACTGTTGTCGTCATGCCGCTTGACCTCAGCTCTCTCGCCTCCGTCAGACGCTTCGTCTCTGATTTCTTAGCCCTAGATTTGCCTATTCATCTCCTCATGTACTCACACACTCGTTTCGATTTCGATTTTAATTTATTCGCCTATAAGTCTTCTAATGGTTTCGATTTTGGCAGAAACAACGCCGGGAAGTTCTCCCACGGCCACGCGATTTCTGAGGATGGAGTCGAGATGACCTTCGCCACTAACTACTTGGGTAATTAATTAAATTAATTGCAGATCGAAGAATTCGAAAGATTTTTTTGGTTGATTTTGATTAATGTGTGTGATTGCAGGGCATTTCCTGTTGACGAAGCTGTTGATGCAGAAGATGGCGGAGACGGCGGAGAAGAGTGGAATCCAAGGCCGAATAGTGAACGTATCGTCTGGAATCCACACGTGGTTCAGCGGCAACATAGTCAGTTATCTAGAGCAGATAACCAGGAACAAGAGGTGAGGGATTCAAGACGATTTGTTAACTCATTTGGAAGCATTATTGATATTTGAATAGTTAACTGCTTTGGTTAACAACCTTTTTGAACTCTGTGATTATTTGGACTTTGACTGGATTTGATGGATCATCAAAGTCAGGCATGGAAGTTTGAATCCCAATGCGTCCTATTCTTAATCTAGTTAGTACATAGTGTAGCTATAGGTTGGATTTTGAGCTTTTGACTTCTGGGAATGAATGCTTATTTTAATCTAAGTGGAGTAATTGTTTTGTTTTTGTTTTTGATTTTCTAATGTGGCTGTGTTGTGGTGCAGTGAGTATGATCCAACACGTGCTTATGCAGTCTCCAAGCTTGCAAACGTTCTGCACACCAGAGAACTGTCCATCAGACTGCAGGTTTGGATTTTTTAGGCAATTGGAAGATGATAAAGTTACTCGTGTTGTTGATGCACTACCTTTGGTTTTTGGTAGAGTAATAAGTTAATATTACTGAGCTTTAGACAGTTGCTGAGTTGAGACCACAATGTACAGGAATTGAAGGCCAATGTGACTGCTAATTGTGTGCATCCAGGGATTGTGAGAACCAGACTCACCAGGGACAGAGAAGGTTTCATCACAGGTCTGAATCTTTCTATGTTTAGTCTATTCTTATCTGTCTGGTGTTACGAAGCTTTTGTTCCATGTTCAGCCTTATAATGTCTTTGTGGTAACTTGGTAGTTAACTTATTACAGTACTATTATAAATTGGTATGTACTGATTTAAAAAATGACCACTCTTGCAGATCTGGTGTTTTTTCTGGGTTCCAAACTCCTAAAAACCATACCAGAGGTAATATTTTATGTACCAACTAAGTGCATGCAGGTGATACACTACTAGTATTTTTTTTTAATAAACTAGTGAGTGGATTAGGAAGTGAGTGGGTTTTTTTTTTGGGGTACAAAACAGGCTGCTGCAACTACGTGCTATGTTGCTACCCATCCACGGCTTGAAAATGTAAGCGGCAAGTATTTTTCTGATTGTAATGAAGCATCACCCTCTCAAATAGCAGCAAACCCAAGTGAGTCAAGGCAATTATGGATGGCGTCAGAGCTTCTGGTTTCTGGAGGTTGCAAATCGGTTTATGATTCAAAATAGTGTCTTCATAAAAGTAATTAAGTTGGTTTTGGCCCCAAGTGATGGGCAGTATATAGAGAAGCCATTTTATATAATTGGGGTAGCCCAGCATGCATCAAAGACACATGTGTCTGTATGATATGATATTTAGTCAGACATGTATACTTAGGTAAGACATATATTAAATGTAAGAGATGAAATGAAGATGGAGATAGTATTTTTGGAAACATTGGGGTGGAGGGGAAGAAGCAACAAAAATGGTGAAATAATTGAATGGTGGGGCGACGGGATCATGGAGTGGCAAAAAGAATAAAATGGTGATGGAGAACATGGGGGGACTAGACAAAGACAGGCATGTGATTGTGTTATACTTATGGAAAAGAGTATCTTTGGTGCTGTGTGTTGGAGGAGTTGGACATGGACTTGTGGTCACCTGTGTCCAAACAATGGAGTACAGAGTGGTGCGTCATATTGTCTCTAATTCAATTCGTAGCACAGCGTGGGGACTTCCATTGCAACTAAGAAACCAATACCCCAAGTCCAAACAGGCGAACACCCTTACACTTCAATGATTCAACATGTATCTACATCTAGTAGGCTAGCAGAACCTATGTTGACGTACGAAGAGAACGCTCTAAGTGGCCTTCTGCCATCGACGAGCAAGGTCTAGGTTGGGGACCGTAGGGTACGGTGTCCAATGTTGGAGCTGAAGCTAACGTGATAGTGCCATTGTTCGGTTAAGCAAAGAAATCTTAGCACAAGACAGTCCCATTGTTCGGTAAGGTCGTCTTCAAATTTTGCGAAAAAAACCGGACTATGTATGATCGACCCAAACCGAACCACCCAGCCCAAACAAAAAATTGTGACAGAGTGTAACGCTCCAGTCAGGCCCACTGTTGCCTATACCCAAAGCCCAACAAAGCAATTTTTGTTTTGTTTTTTGCAATATAGAATTTCAAAATGATAAGAACTATCCCTTCAAAAATTCGGACTATTAAATTTGTTGACTGTCCTACGCCTGAACAATTTAGTAACGATATATTCGCGTAAAGTCTTTTTTCTGGTAATCGAGTCTCGGTTCTGAACATGTTTTAAGGATGCACTTCTCGCCTCTTGGCTTAATATCGGACATTGCTGACATAAAATAGTTTTCGGGGTCGATCAAATACATACGGCAGCCCTAGCTAGCTTGTCCTCCAGTCCAATCCATTTAGAGTAAACTAATTTTAAACATTTTTTATTCTCGAAATTTAAACACTAACACTACTTATTTAAACATTTGGATTTAAACACTTTCTATTTGTCGTTTTTTTGAAAGTTGTCACCTCCAACCAAGTATCAACTTTAAAAAACATTAATGCTCCGTTTGGTTGCGGGAAAAAAGCGAGGAAAAGAAAATTTAAAGAAAAATGATTTTCTCTTGAAAAAGTTGTAAGGAAAATTTGATCTCATTTTGCCTATTTTTTTATTTTTT
>JAWWMW010001398.1:36842-58389 GCA_035048345.1 Echeveria elegans
TTGGTCAAATACAGTCAAATACAGTCAAATACGGATGAATAGTGATGGATGACATGTAGGGTAAATAAGGAGGGTGGGGAGGGGCATTTTTGTCAAAGTCTTATTGCAATGGGGTCTTTAGTGAGAAAAATAAGAGAATTAGTGAGGGAAAGTGAGTGGTTGGTAAATGATTGATGGTGGTATCTATTATATAATAGAATAGGGTGAACAGACTTTCAAAATATGAACTACCCATTTTGCCCTTTACGTTTAATTTTTTTAATTTATTCTTACACAAACCACACGGACCCAGCCCGACCCATTAAAAATTAAAAAACTAATAGTTAAAAATTAAAAGTTTATAATTACACAGAGCACACGAGTCCAGCCCGACCTATTAAAAATGAAATATTAAAAATTCCATTTGATAGGATTTTAACCACACAAGCCCAACCCGGTCCATTAAAAATTAAAATTTTATATTTACACAGAACACACGGGCCCGTTTAAATATTTAGAGAAACACATGGGCCCAGCGCGGTCCATTAAAATTAAAATTTTTAAATTACACTGACCACACGGGCCCAAAAATTGATCAATCGAATCACGCCCGTATTTGACCTGTTCGATTGCACATTCAAGACGACGCATCCCTGTCGGAACGACGGGCGGTACGCTAGTTCTTTTATATATATAGATATATAGATATAGGATTTGTAAGTAATGTACCTAATATAACGCACAATTGGAAAGAAAAAAAATCCCGTAGGCGGTAACGGGCCGTGTAGAAGCCCAATATGCGGAAATGCTGGATTTGGCGAAGGCCAGCAAAAGAAGACAGAAAACGAACGACGAAGATTGAGGAGGCGACGACGACAACGGAATCGCCGACCAAGAAGCAAGCCGAGATTTTCCTATTATTTTAGTATCGTTCAATCAGGGACGCAAGCAAGACGGTAAGTAAGCTTATTAGTTTTGTACTGTAATTGGAGTCGTGGTGTCACTAGGGCTTGTTGTTTCAAGGGAATTGCTAACTGATTTTGGGAGCTGGATTATTCGACGTTTGCGTGTCATCTGCCTGGATGATGCTTAATAAAATAAAATTAAATATGCTCATTAGTTAGGCCTAGGCGCATACGGTGATGGCTGGATGTGAATTAGTAGGTTAAGGATTTATTTTGGGGGGAAAGAAGAGCTCAAGCTAGGGCAGGTGTCTATATGGTGGAATATAAATATTGACTTGTAATGTATTCTCGTTATGGTTGCGGACAAGAAAAGGTAGAGCGAATTAAGCTAGTGTGCCTTTGTTGATTTTAAGGTGGTTCTTGTTAAAGCTGAATATATAATTATTGTCCTCATAACCTAAGAGTTAGGATGTTAAAGCTTAATATGTGATTTTAGTATGTGACCTGTGAAAGTGATGTGTATTCTTATCTTGATTTCTTCGTTTGAGTTTGTGAATGGACTTGTAATATGCTTTGTTCACGTGCATACATACTGCATACGAGCCTGCGACTTTTGTTACATTTTGTCCTCCTTCTCTTCTTCTTCCTCCTTTTTTTTCTTTTCTTTTCTTTTTGCATCTATGATTAGTTTCAAATTATATTTTTCGGCTCATAGAATCATTTTAGTTTTTTTTCTTGTTCCTTTGAACTTGCTATCGTTCAAACAAACAATAAAATGCACTCATTCGTTATGGAAGGCCCATGAACATCTGCTGAATTCAGCTAGGCCTTTATTTGCTCATTCTTATCCAGTGAACCCTGAAGCATGAAAACCAAGAGAGAAGAAATAAGCAGAGAGGATGAGGATAAGGTAAGGCATGAATCAAAGGTTCAAAAGGTCTCAGAGGATAAAAATTCAATTCTTTCTCTTGCATCTTACAATGATGAAGATGACGAAGACAAGAAAACTAAGATGTTGGGAAAAACTGGGATAGGTGAATCCAAAGCTGCTGCTGCTGCTGCTGCTGATGATGATGATGATGAATCTGATGGCCAACAAATTCAACAGGGTATGAGTAGGCGTCTTGTTGAAATTCGTAGGGACTGCCCATACCTGGATACCGTTAATAGACAGGTACACCTTTCATCTGATCTTTTCATTATTCTTTTGCATATCGATAATTGTTCTAGCTCAGTAAATGCCCTTAACACTCCATGTGTGACCAGAGTGCGCGTGTATATGGCTATATGCCTGCAGCTTCTTCATCTAAAATGTACATTTCATAGTCATTAGTTTACTAGATTAATGGTTTCTTGTTCTTTGAACTGTCACCAGCTATTGGATTTTGACTTTGAGAAATTCTGCTCCGTCTCCCTCTCAAATTTAAATGTCTATGCATGTTTGGTGTGCGGAAAGTATTTCCAAGGAAGGGGACATAAATCTCATGCGTACACTCATAGTCTTGAAGCAGGGCATCATGTATTTATCAATCTCAAGACCGAAAAAGTTTATTGTCTTCCTGATGCCTATGTGATAAATGATCCATCACTTGATGACATTCGACATTTGCTAAACCCCAGGTTCTTCACTGTTTTCATGAAATAGCAATTTTTGTTGTAATGCATCATAATATGGAGACTCTCCAGTTCACAGAGGGAGCTATGTTTTGTGGAGTTGGTTATCACCAGTGGTTCTTAGTTGCTTGCAGATTTTCAAGGGAACAAGTTGAACAACTTGACAGAAATAAGCAATGGTCCAGGGCGCTAGATGGATCTGATTATATACCTGGAATGGTACCTATTATTTTAATCACCATTGTAAGTCTTACCTATGGTTATGGTTTAATCATATTTAAAATGGTTCTAATTCTCAGGTCGGACTGAACAACATCAATGATACAGATTTTGTCAATGTAACAATTCAATCATTGATGCGAGTTACACCCTTGAGAAATTTCTTTCTCATTCCAGAGAATTATCAGCACTGCAAATCCCAACTCGTTCAGCGGTTTGGTGAGTTGACCAGGAAGATATGGCATGCTCGCAATTTCAAGGGACAGGTCTGATTTGCAACTAAACAAATTCTTTTGAGTATGTGTAATTAATCAAGTTGTGAGAAATTGTTGTCTTCCTACAGGTTAGTCCACATGAGTTCCTACAGGCAGTAATGAAATCCAGTAAAAAACGATTTCGAATTGGTGCACAGTCTGATCCAGTTGAATTCATGTCGTGGCTTCTTAATACTCTGCATTCTGATCTCAACACTTCCAAGAATAGTGTCATTTATCAATGCTTTCAGGTGCACAATTATATTAAAAATCTTTGCTAATTATGTTATATATTCCCCGTTGCTTCTTAGTATAGATATCCCAATGTACTAGTTTCAACTCATGCATGTTTGGACAGGGGGAGTTAGAGGTCATAAAAGAGGTTCATCGTAGCTCCCTGACAGAGAAAGAGATTGCCGAAGACCAGAGCAAGGGTACCGTGAACGGGGAAGGAGAGCATAGTAACCTGGTCATACAAATTTCTAAAATGCCATTTCTGATGCTTGGATTAGATTTACCACCTCCTCCACTTTTCAAAGATGTTATGGAGAAAAACATTATTCCTCGGGTAAGCATTTACTATATGCTGCTTTTTTTTTGGAGTGGCGGGGGGGGTGGGGGGGGGTGGGATATTCGTTATTAATATGATGAGTTGAGGTTGAAAATGGAAATTGCTTACATGAATCCTCTAATTGGTATTGGTGGAAAATTCTAACATAAGACATATATATATGCAATACTGGTATTCTTAACTGACCATCTCGAGTTGAAAGATTATGTTACGTTAAGGAGTAAGGCAGTTACGATGCTTGGTGTTTTAAAGATATGCGTCACTGCGAATTTGTTAGTCTTGGGCATAGCTGACCTTTTGAAAAGTGACAGTTGTAGAGATATTCCATTTTTATTGTTTTGGTCATTTTTAACTTCACAAGGGTTGATAATGCAGGTTCAACTTTTTACCATGCTGAAGAAGTTTGATGGTGAGACGATCACAGAAGTAGTGCGTCCTCGAATTGCTAGGATGAGATACCGTGTGACCAAGTTGCCACGATATCTG
This sequence comes from Echeveria elegans, assembly GCA_035048345.1. NCBI lineage: Eukaryota > Viridiplantae > Streptophyta > Magnoliopsida > Saxifragales > Crassulaceae > Echeveria > Echeveria elegans. The sequence goes on from JAWWMW010001398.1 coordinate 40,871, forward strand.
ATACTCCACATGCGTCGGTTTACAAAGAACAATTTCTTTGTGGAGAAAAATCCTACATTGGGTGAGTACTCCTTTTGCAAGCTACACGTCATACTGTTAAATGTCTTATACTGCGTGTGGTATGTATATTTGATTTACATTTCTGGCACCAGTTCAGTTAAGTGAACCTTTACACACAAATTTATGAACTAAGCGAATAGATCTCATTTTAGGATTTTGTAACCATGTTTGATGTTTTCAAAATATGGCAACCCACATTAAGCATTTTTGTGATGATAATGTTTAGAAGACTAAAAGTGATACTCAAACCATTTGATCTGTGAAATTGCTTATAGGCTCTCCTCGCTCTCTCTGAAGTTCTATCAGTAATTCAGTATGCTTATCTGACTCTTCTTCTTTGTATTTCAGTGAACTTCCCTGTGAAGAACCTCGAGTTGAAAGATTACAATATCCCTCTGCCTACTTCAGAGGACAACAAAAAACTGAAGTCAAAGTACGATCTTATTGCCAATATTGTCCACGATGGAAAACCTGGCGAAGGCTTTTATAGGGTTTTTGTTCAGAGGAAGTCTGAGGAGCTATGGTATGAGATGCAGGATCTTCATGTATCTGAAACTCTTCCGCAAATGGTTGCGTTGTCCGAGACTTACATGCAGATATACGAGCAACAACAGTAGATCTTTTGGCATGTGCGTGGATGATAAAGCATACAACTGATGGCTATTTTTCCACCGGCAGGCAGGTTACACCTGAATCTAGCATTCTCAAGCGCGTAGCATTTTTACACTGTTGATCCAAAATTTAGTGGCATATAATATTTCAGAGACCTAAGAATTTTGTATGGAAGTATGCAGCGACTATCTTATCATTTGTACAAGATCAGGGTGAACTGAAAAACTATCCAGAATTTGAAATGTATTTTTTGTCTTCCAAAAAGTCACGTTTTATGATTTTGTGTTTGGATCAAGTTTTTCTTTTTCCTTTGTTTGTGTCTGTGTAGCGCGTCACTAAGACTGTCCCCTCTCGTCTTGGCGCTACAAGTTTTTGTTATTACAATCGACCTTCATTTTGATCGAGGCAATATCAATCTTGTCCTATGATATCAAAATGTAACATAGGCATGTTCTTACTGGTAATATAATCTTTGGTCACTTGTTGAACATAGTCCATTAAATATATGCTGCTACTAACTATTTTGGATTTGCATTTGGCTCCTCAACTTTATCGTCTTGTATTGGAATTTGGTTTCCCTTGTTTGGTTTTTTGGGAATTTGGTAAAATCCATAAAATTGAAAAGTACAACAACGACGGGAAAAAGGGAGACTGTTCACTTCCCTGGGTCTTCTCTTGATCATCAAAATCGAACACCTTCTCGCCTAATACTCCAAATGTTTTCTGGTATTTTTAATCCAAATTCTAAAGACCTCCACCACCATTAAAACAACTTAAAGTTGCTCAGACTTCAAAAATGCCCACCTTTGGCACTGCAAGTTTCATAACCAGACTGCATTTACACTAACCATACCAACACATGGATTTTCAAAATGCAGTTATGAGAGAGTCTCTTTAATAGTGGTTGGCGCCACTTGTCTTGTAACATTTATTGGGCGACTCCATTTCATCACTTTCAAAGCATCCTTTATTTCATCTCTATTTTTTTTCCACTTTCTTCTTCTTCTTCTTCTTTTTTGTTGTGTGTCACATTTTACCTTCTCAGGCTTTCCATGGAACAAGTTGAGCTTCAGCTTCCAAATCCAAGACACGGATCTCAGCAATCCAAGACCATTCCGTCTCCAAGTGCTGGTGAAACCTATAGAAATGACGCCACCACTGTCCCTTTTTTTAAAATGTTCTCTGCAGCCGACAGACCATTTCCTAATGTTCTTCGGGACTATCGGGACTTGCATACACGGTGCAGCATTGCCTGTTTTCCTTATCTTGTTTGCCCGTATGATTGATTACTTGGGGCACTTATCATCGGATCCCTTCGAAATGTCATCTAACATCTCCAAGGTACTAAAACAATTAAATTCTGAAAAGCTATCAAAAGCTGGTAACTTGATCTATGTATGCTGTTTACCTTGTGCAGAATGCTTTGAACTTGGTTTATCTTGGACTTGTCGTGATGGTCTCTTCTTGGATTGGTAAGCTTCAGTCGGCTGATCATAATCCTACGGAATACTAACTCGCCGTCTCATATTATGTTTCACATTGTGATGTCAGTCTTCTGTTTCAGGTATTGCATTTTGGAAGCAAACTGGACAGCGACAAACAGCTCGTTTACGTGTAAAGTGTCTGGAGTCAATCCTACAACAAGACATCGTTTTCTTCGACACCGAGGCCAAGGAAAAGAACCCAATCCTCTATATCTCAAAGGATGCAGTTTTGGTTGAGGATGTAATAGGTGACAAGGTGGAGTAGCTTAGAATCTCAGAGCTACTAGGAAAGGAAGTGCTGATTTCTGAATTTTAACGTGTCTACATTTTCAGATAGGCCGTAGTCTGCGTTACCTCACGCAAACTGCTGCAGGATTCGCCATAGCTTTCGTGTCAGTTTGGCAGCTTGCACTTGTCACATTGGCTGTTGTTCCACTTTTAGTTACAACTGGAGTGACTTATGCTTCAATGATGTCTAAATTGTCCGTAAAAACTGAGGCTGCCTATGCACAAGCTGGGAAGATTGCCTATGAGGTACATGAATATACGTACATTCCATTCCCTCAAATCATATCAGTTTCTGTGCATGATCTGTTCTTTATCAGGTTATTTCAAACATAAGGACTGTTTACTCGATCACGGGAGAGATAAAAGCCATTTCAGCATACTCCAAATCACTTGCAGAGGAACTGAAGACTGAAAAGAAGAGAGGAGTAGCCAAAGGGATTGGCGTTGGATTCTTTTATAGCCTTTTATTCTTTGCTTGGGCCTTGCTGCTGTGGTATTCCAGCTTTCTGGTGAGACATGGCAATGCTGGTGGCAGCAAGGCCTTCGCAACAATTATTAATGTCATCTTCAGTTGCTTGTAAGCTCCTTCTTACCAACCCATCAACAATTTCCATACTCCATTTCTTTTCTTTTCTTGTTTTGGTGAGTGACATGGTATGACATGCAGTTCCCTCGGACAGGCTGTTCCGAACATGGCTTCCATTCAGAAGGGCAGAGGAGCAACTGCGAATATGCTACGCATGATTAGCAAGAGTTCAGAAAGACTGGACAGTGGCGCAGCCTTGTCAAAACTGAAAGGAGAAATTGAGTTCACCCATGTCAGTTTTTCCTACCCTTCTCAGTCTGGTACTGTTTTAAGTGACTTGAGTTTTATGGTCGAAGCTGGAAAGACCATCACCTTCGTCGGTCCCAGCGGTTCAGGAAAGAGTACCATCATATCTCTGGTTCAGCGCTTCTACGATCCCACTTCAGGTATTCTAGTGCTTCCATTTTTCCTAATGACCGTTAACGTGGGATTTCATATCTGAAGTGTTTCACATATTTTCATTTCCCTCATTCTGATGCACACCACTTTCCGCATCTGATTAGGAGCTGTAAAGCTGGATGGGCATGATATTAAGGATATTCGGCGTAGTTGGCTGAGACAGCAAATGGGGTTGGTCAGCCAGGAGCCTGTGATGTTTTCCACAACTATATCACGCAACATTCTGTATGGCAGAGAAGACGCAAATGTTGATCAGGTCATCCAAGCTTCCCGAGCTGCAAATGCTCATTCCTTTATCCAAAGCCTGCCCATCGGATATTATACTCAAGTGAGAACTGATTCTTAGAAAGCATTCATTTTTGTGGAATAATTTTCTCCAAGTGACAATTTTCCATATATATATCTGATTAAAGGTTGGTGTGGGAGGGACAGAACTTTCTCCAGACCAGAAGACAAGAATTGCCATAGCAAGAGCTCTCCTAAGAAACCCGAAAATCTTGCTGCTAGATGATGCAACTTGTTCACTTGATTTGGAATCTGAAGAAGTTCTGAATAAAATCATGTCAGGCCGGACAACTATTGTCACTGCACGTAAACTGTCCACCGTTCGTAATGCAGACCGGATAATTTTTCTTAAGGGTGGGCAGGTTGTTGAAATTGGGAGCCATGTCGAGCTGATGGCAAGAGGTGGAGAGTATGCAAAGCTAGTAGCCTTACAGGCACCTGAACCTTCGATTTGCCAAGTCCCCGAAATTGAAAATAAACCTGATGAAATTTATACTTTTAAAGAGCTTATAGAGAGAGAGAAACTCCAAGATCAGATGCTGACTAACCCAAGAAAGGAGCTGCATTCTACTGAGACAAACATAGAAATAGAATCACTCAGTTCCACTTCGGCTCCTTCATTTATGGAACTGGTTAGATTACATTTACTGGACTGGCCAGTGGCTGTTCTGGGGTTATTTGGAGCTGTTCTAGCTGGGATAGAAGTTCCATTGTTCATTCTTGGGGCCACACGAGTCTTAACAGCTTTCTTTTCTCCTGACAAGTCTCAAATCCATCACGAGGTTCACTTGGTATGTTTCGTGTTTGTTGGAGCTAGTGTTGCAACCATTCCTATTTATTTTCTGCAACACTACTTTTCTACATTGTTGGGAGAGCGTCTTGCTGCACGAGTCCGTTTATCGATGTTTTCAGGTCTCGTCTCAAAACTCCTTGCAACTGTTTCCTAGCTCGCATATTTGACAGAATTCTGAGTTTTCTTTCCTGTTTCTGGTTTCAGCTATCCTTACCAACGAAGTTAGCTGGTTTGATCTGGATGAGAACAATGCAGAATCACTGACTTGGAGCTTGGCAGTCAGTGCACCGCTAGTCAGAAGTGCCTTAGCTGCAAAACTACCAACTATTGTGCAAAATCTGGCACTCATTGTCACTGCTATTGTGATTGCCTTCTGCCTCAGCTGGCGCTTTGCTGCTGTTACTATCACAACTTTTCCGCTACTCATTTTAGCTTCCATAACTGAGGTAACTGATTACTTCACAAAATTAATTCAGAGTCAGCAGCAATTGTTTCTTACTTTATTTCCTCTGAACCTGCAGCAACTATATCTCAAAAGATTCCGAAGAGATTATAACAACGAATATTCGCGGGCTGTCAGAGTAGCAGAAGAAGCCATTGATAACATCCCGACGGTGGCTGCATTTGGGTCTGAGGATTTAATCTCAATTCAGTTTGCTTCTGAGCTATATGAGGCAAAAAAGGAAGCTTGTGTGAGAGGATACATTTCAGGTCTTGGGTATGGCCTGTCACAGCTATCCGCTTTCTGCTCGTATAGCCTAGCATTCTGGTATGGCTCAGTTATCATCAAGCATAAGCAATCCAACTTTGGAAATGTGATACAGTCACTTATGCTTCTGATCATAGCCGCATTAGCAGTTGCAGAGACATCTGCTCTAACGGATGGGATTACGGAGGGTTTAAGAGCTCTTGGTCCAGTTTTTGCTGTTCTGAAGAGGACGACAGTTATGAGTCCTGATGATCCTACAGCAGATAATGCCACTGTTCTCAAAGGGCAGGTTGAGTTTAAGGATGTGAGCTTTCATTATCCTACGAGGCCTGACGTCCCAGTTTTAAGGAACTTGAACTTTAAAGTTGAAGTTGGGAAGAGAGTTGCAGTTGTTGGAAAAAGTGGTTCCGGTAAGAGCACTCTCCTTCATTTAGTGATGAGATTCTACGATCCTGTAACTGGAGCTGTTCTTGTTGATGGCATGGACATCAGAGACATGAAGTTAAGATCGTTAAGGCGGAGAATAAGCCTGGTGCAGAAAGAGGCTGTGCTGTTTTCGACCACGATTCTTGATAACATTAGATATGGGAATGAACATGCTTCGGAAGTTGAGGTAGTGATGGCAGCCATGGCAGCAAATGCACATGAGTTCATCAGCACAATGCCTGAAGGTTATAGGACTCAGCTTGGCGAGAAGGGAATAGGGCTATCAGGGAGCCAGAGAGAGCGAGTGGCCATAGCCAGAGCAGTTCTCATGGATCCTTCTGTTGTCCTCTTGGATGAAATGACGTGCGGATTAGGTACTTCATCTAACAACCTAGTTCAGACGGGTCTCAATAAGCTGATGGAGAATCGGACGACAATTCTGGTTGCACAAAGGTTGTCAGCTGTTGTCAATTCAGACTGTATTGTAGTACTCCAGCATGGATATGTGGTTGAATCTGGTAGCCATTTAGAGCTAATTGGGAAACCTTCCAGCTTTTACCGGCAGTTGCTGAATCTGCAACAAAGCAAGGAGGTGGACGAACAAGATTGAAGATTTATTATCAACGATTAACAACGTACATTAATACAAAATTGCAAAACCGGCCATGAGCTTCATCAGCTTGCTCTTTGAAAATATGCTACTTGGTTACTTGCATTCGGTCCTTGAAGAACACTCGAGCTGCACATGTACCCATTCTATAGAAGAGATCACAGACCAGATTTAGGATAAAAACAAATACAAAAAATGGCTGTCTTTTTAGTGAACAAATTGTTTGTACCCAAAAAAAATGACGGACAGAGTTGGAAGAGCACCTGCCAGTTTCCAAGTAAATAATTTACCAGACCCTATCTGTACACGAACTCATCAACTCTGTTTGCACACCATGTAGTTAGTCAATTCCTTCTCAGCGAACTGACAGACTTATTTTACTTTCTCGGAAAATGGAAAACATCTTTTACCGACTTCACGGATCACTTTGATAGATCCATATTTTTCACCCATGGCACCGCCTTTCTGCTTTTGAAATTGGATGTCCCGAATTGTGCTGGCAAAGAAAACATTTGAGGCATGGTCCTGAGTAGTGGAGTCACTTTGCATTTCGGTATTTATTAAATCTATCAGGCCCTGAATTGTCGCGCCTGTGATCTGCTGGTTATCCCTCTCAAAGAAATAGAGAGGTATCTGTATTGCAAGAAACCATATCATTTCCAAACTATGAAACTGGCACAAAGAACATGGCGGCGCTGCACTAAGACTATTAGGCCTAATAAAGTTAAAGATGCTCACTTGTTCAGAATCTCTACAAAAAAGAGAAACTTTTCCGCAAACATTGCCCACAGAAAAATATCATATTAATTCGTAGCTGAAATTACTTTTTGCAGCATGAGTTATTCTAGAACTTATTCAAAAATGAATTTCATTGATTATTTCTTGCTATTCCTTTAACCATGGAAATAAAATGTTGTGTAGATGAGCTGAATTTTAACAAAACATACCCTTAGAGCAGAAAAAACAAGAGATGGCACCGTAAAAGTTTGCCGTCTTGGTCCTCCTTTCATAATATGACTTTTCACTGTACAAATTATCTGAAACCAAAACACTGAAAGAATTACTGAACATTAAATTTGAGTGTGAAACAACCATACTATATTAGATTCACATGGCTCTAAATAATGTCGGGCGCTTGAACAGTATATGAAGACATACTTACAATAAAAAGAACAAATCAGATAGAGAGTAGCATGAGTTCATGAATCACAGAGATCATCTGATGGCTGAACTCCATCACCTCACAGAGATATTTGATTGATGACAAAAGTATTTGTCTAGATATTTGAACTGATAGTTTGGGTTAATGAAACAGTTACACAGTACGACAGCATATGGCCACTAATGCCTTTCGCAGTCATTTAAAACGGCGACAACTTTGTAACATGCCTTCTATAGGGTAAGATTTTTGCAACAAACTTACATAAAAAAAATCTGTATGCCTCACTTAAATAAGAGCCTCCAAAACACCCTAACTATTACATACAAACACTTTTGGTGATTTCCAAAACAGTTTCTCGATCAAATAATAAAGGTTGCATTACAGGTGTATAGTTATGCAGTCAATCCTATTACAGCCTCTACCTATCCAGAACCAGTTCATGCAAGACCAAACATGCAAACAGCCGCTAGAAGATAAGACATACAGTAATAATAATTTGTTTTACCAATCACCTTAAACATTTCCTCTGGGTCATCATTGTGAAACATATGTATAAGACGAGCAACATTATTTTGTTCGCTGAAATCATCCTCATCAACCTATCAACAAAATTGACACACATGGCATATAAGCAACGAAGAAAAGACAGCCTAATGCTACCACAAGAAAATATTAACTTTTTAAATAAATCTTAATGAGATGAACTATAATAATATAGAGAAAGGTATAATCAAAATATTTGGATTTCATAATTTCGCCTCTTATATGATGTTGAAGATGCCTGTCTTACATAGTCATGCATGAAAATTATAAACAAAATAGAAAATACAAATGAATGCTAGTATAAAGAACTTGGTAGAACCTCCTCCACTGGAATTCCAACCAAATCTCTGATAAGTCCTTTAATCAACTCGAACAATGCCTCAACCTATCTCCCAAAAAAGTAGAAAAAAAGGTTAAAACTTAAGAATCTGGAGCTGAATTAAGATTAGGTGGTGAGCAAGACTACCTTGTCAGAAGTAGCAATGCAAGTCATATTTTTCATAATGCTTTGAATCATAACCATTGCTATTATTTTGTTAGTCTCAGCATCAAGGAAGACTAAAAGATGAGGATAGTTTGACAAAGTCAAGGGCGTGACTATGACATTGTATTTCTCCAAAGGAGCACTCAGAAGCGCAACCATTTGCTTTGTTGCCTTATTATCTTTGACTTTGAGCTTCGCTTTACTGGATAGTCTCTTAACACAGGCACCCTGAAATTCACCACAATCGCTGGTCTTCATGATTTCCTAAATCACACTAAATGCATAACATAAAAACATAAGATTTCCATGGAGAAAATAAAATTAAAGAAAGAGGAATAGTGAGCAGAGAAACTCAGATTATTAAACAGATTGGAATTTCCTTTATTTAAATTAAAACATGATCATCAATAGCCATATAAGGGCACTCACCTTGATTAGAATGGATTATAAGTATTTTCAGTGATATTTTGGAAATAACTTCGTGACAAAATGGAAACTTACCAGAACTTGATCAACATCGTCGAGGCGATCAGGATGCACACGAAGAGTAAACGTAAGAAGGGAGACACACAATGAAATGGCTCCAACTAAGGGCATATCCACTTGTGCTTCTATCACCTGTTTCAAATTTAGCAAACATTTCATTGTCAGTTGTCGGAAACCATATCATTAACAAGTAAATAGTTTTGTTAGGAAATAACTCCCTTCATTACAAATGGCACTGCACAAAAGCAAGGAAATAAATAGTTCACAGAACATCAAGGATTTTATCAGGTACTGAAATATACAATTGCAAGTCGCAACTACAGCATGTGGTGAACAATAGATTATAGGAAAGAACAATAGGAAATAATTAAATGGTAACCTTTCTGATAGCATTACTTAGTTTGGTGAAGGCCTCTACTTGAAGAAATTCTGGTAAAGCCTGCTAATACAAAGATGAGATCAGCCATAAACAGAGCTACGGTTCATGCAAATTGTAATGTGCGCTTACTTCTGAACTTGAAGCATAGTTTGACAATCTGTCCATTAGCTGAGATAGAACTGTTCTGATATCAACATTAGGCTGAAAGTGAGATATAATGAAAAACCGTTAGTTACATGGTCATGTATATTGAAAATGTCAAACCAGAAAAGTTCACATAAGATGGAGCGTTAATTTACAATCCATAATTAACTAAATGTCTGAGATGACAGAAGATAAGTACCGCGTGAAATGTAACCAAACAAAAAACTTTACCAAAACCTCGATGAGGATTTACGAATAACAGAAAATGATGCTCGATACCTGCAACTGAGGACATGCACTCAACTGGGTCTCAAGAGTCTGCAAGTGGTACTCATCTGGAAAGACTTGAATTATGCAGTCCATCAAATAAAACTGAGCAAGTTCATCTTTACAATTAACAGCCTGCCATTTTAGTACATGAGCCATTATGCTATAATTTGATACAGATTGAAACGAGAAACATAACAGCTGGAACATAATCAACCTGCTCTAGAACTCTGTATCTTTGTACATTTCACGGTCAATTCCCTCGACATGACTAAGAACATGGAGATTCTTTCCAATCTATTTCAAAGAAATCACAATCCTGTTCCATGTGAGTTATTCACACATGAACACAAATTCCAAAGGAATACAACACAATCCACATATATTACAAGGTCGAGAAGCTCATTCCTCTCTTTTTCATGTTTCTCCTTTGCTCGACCAGGCCCCTACAGACATAAACAGATAGATTGCAATTACAAAAGAGAAGCCAAATCATATGCACTGAAGAGCCTTGAAAATGCACAATTGATGTATGCTTTGGACTGTCCAGATAACCTGATGCTGCAAGCGAACCCAAAGCCTATTCATCTCTGTAAAGTTTTGCAACAGGAATTCTACAGCATCCAAAACAGTATCTTCATCTCTGTTTGAAATCATTAGCGAAAAATCATTGATTGTGTATTTTGCATCCACTTAGAGAGGTGAATGAGAAGTAGATCCGTACTCAAGAAATTACGCTTCATACTCGGAACCAATATCAGGCAACTTATCTCTGGTGCCTTGAGAAAGGTAACTTCTCAAGAACAGGCCTCGTATAGGATGTTGAACTCCACGGCACATTTCTACAAGATCTTTGAGAACGTCCTTAGCGGGAGCCTCTTTGGATTTGATGTACACAGACCCTACTGTACATAGTAGATACCTGATACATCAACCAGAATTTCATGCCCTGATAAGATATGCCTAAAGATAAACGCAGTTCATACATTACAAATAGAGGGCAAACACTACATGTTTACACCAGAACCACAATATTAAATCCAATGGCAAGAGCACGTTACATTTTAGATCAGCATGTAAGACATTCAAGCAAATTCATTCCGGTAAAAACAGTATTTCAAAAACATATACATCAAGAACCAGATCACAAGCATAAAAACAAACAAAACTGACAATAACAGACACACTCACAATCTAGGCAAAATATTTCCAGCATGCTGAACCAGTTCATACAGATCAACTATCAAACATCTATGTTTTCCCTCATCCTTGAAGAACATCTCCAGCTTCCTCAATTCATCAAACGCTCTCATATCTAAACATCAACACACACACCATCAGACAAATCAATCCAAAGTAAACATATATCCAAATCAAACTCATCAGTGGAGCAATCAGGCCGTACACAGATCGTAATATTTGTGCGGTGATAGCCTCGACGTCCGCAACTCCGGTAGCATCTGAGCTGAATACTTAAGTGCTTCCCTCAGATTATTCGTATCCTACAGAAACAAAAAACCTAGGGTTTCTGAAAAAATTCAAACGGAAGTAGTCTTCAAAATCAAGAAACGTATTCCCCATTACCAAAGCTCGATGCATGTGGAACGCGTTCTGCTGAATTCCGGCAATCCCTTCCGCTAGCCATTTCTCTTCGTCGTCACTTACGTCGCCGATCATCTCCCCTCTCGATCGATACGATCGATAATCGGAACGAGTTCGGTGAAGGTCACCTGGTCCGGCGATACTGATAATTTTGTTACGATTGTCGGGGAAGGCTACGGCTTGCGCTTGTGATATGGTTTGAGCATTGTCGACCGTTGGATGTGATCGAATTGTAAGTCAACGAAAGTCAAGAATGTTTTTTTATCTTCTTTTTTGTAAGCTTTGAGATTACAAAGGCATATTACCACAACATCTCTGCAAGATCCAAACACTGAAAAACTTCAGTTTTCTTGCATAAATGCCTACTAAAACTAGACATTCCTGTTATGGTTCATGTTGTCCGAGGTCCGATGATCGTCGAAATTAGGTTTCATCCGAAGCCAAGAACTTATTTATTTACTTACTGGGATTGGACTCGAGGCTCGAGTTTTACCCAATAATGAACTTTATACACAGATGTACATTATTTGTTTTGATACGTTAGTGATCTTCCTGTTGCAAGAGATCTGCCAGCGTAGAATGTTGATCCCATTCTAGTAAACAATCAGATAAAGTTTTGCGCCTTGGAAGACTGGGTCTGATTGTTTGTGGCGAGTCATTGATGATTTTGAGTAAGGACTTGTATACATGTGAGCCCCAGAGTTCTTGTTCCTCGTTTAAATGAATTTGCTCTGATTTTAGCAACTGCTTGACACTGATTTCTCCCTTCAGTAACTTACAAATCTGCGTCAAAAACAGTTCAAGGATTAGGGAATGGAAATGTATTGTAAGAATCACCAGCTAAATATAAAATGCGGCTACCGACGGTGTATGGTGCTAGAGGTTTCTACTTCCTGGTGAGCTAGAAGACTGAGGGTAATTTTTGTTCGAATTTTGATAAATAGTAATTACCTGGCTCATTTTAGGACGATGCTCAGCTGACTGACTTGTACAAAAATAAGCGGCGAAAACCAGTGTATGAATCTGATTTGGTTCTAATTTATCACCCAACTTTGGGTCCAACAAAGAGCTAACTTCTCCGCAATCAATTAGCCGCTTCGCCTGATTTGAACAAGATACTGTCATTTACACTGAGGAAATTCACATAAAGGGATCTGCGTTCGGTTAAAGTATTTTAACCTTACCCACTTGACGAGGCTCTCATGTCCTTTCTGCGCTTTCAGATTGACTGGCCTTCTTCCAGACAACAGCTCTAGTAGAACAACGCCATAGGAGTACACATCAATTTTGTCGCTGACTTTTCCATGCATGAAGTATTCAGGAGCAATGTACCCAAATGTCCCCAAGACATCCTTAGTCACTGTCTGAGTATTTTCTGATGTTTGTCCCCTCATTGCAAGCCCGAAATCTGATAACTGAATAGCATGTGTGGCTAAGGTTATGGCGACCTTACAGGGCAACGCTGAAGATTTGTAGTAGACATGAATGCATATTTTATCGCTTACCTGAGGTTGAAAATCATTGGAAAGAAGAATGTTTGAAGAAGTGACATCCCTATGAATGACTGGCCGCTGACACTCTTCATGTAGGTGCATCAGTGCCTCGGCAACTCCCACTGCAATCTTGAATCTTGCATCCCAAGGCAATCCAGGTTTTCTCTTGTAACCTGTGCAGCCCGAGAAATCTTAAAAATGTCAATGCACGATGCTTCTATACCAGAAAAAAAATAAATAGGAACCAGAGTCAGACTGCAGAAAAGGCAGATTACCATGTAAATGTTCCTCTAAGCTTCCTCGGGGCAGCAAATTATAGACCGACATAAGCCAGTCTTGGTCCAGACAAACTCCAACCAGTGGCACAATGTGCTTGTGACTCAGTGACGTAGTAATATTTATTTCCGTGAGGAAGTCTTCACAGGCTTCTTTATACGATCTAAAAATCTTTACAGCTACTAGATTTCCATTGGGAAGACTTCCTTTGTACACTCTGCTCGACCCTCCCATTCCAACTAAGTTACCTACATTTAAGTGTATATAATCAGAATACTATCCCCTAGAAGATTTGTGTTAAACTGATTAGGCCTGCGGATATGAACGTTACACATACCTGGTGAGAAGTCAGAAGTAACACGTCGAAGCTCTTCATAATTATACAAAATAATGCCAGAAGTCTTTCTTGTAGGTAATCCATGTATTTCTTTTAGAATTTTTTCTATGGTAGATGAGAAGTAAAAATCCCGGAAGTTTTCACTGTCATTCGAATAACTACTTCCGGGAAAACTTTCTTCAGAATTGTAGATTGTGCTTATGTCTGAAACTGATCTTTCGGGAAACCTGGTGCCTGTTTTTGGTTCAGACGCATTCGTTGTCTGTCTTTTTAAGAAATTAGAAATTTTCCGAAGAGGCCAACCCAGAGCTGATTTATGCACTTCAAAGTGGGGACCAAACTCCAAACAAGATGGGCACTCATCAGCAGTGGCTTCTGCACAAATAGGCCAACTCAAAGCAGAACTCTCAGTTGTTGACTTGCTTCCAACTTTTGGTAATTCATCGTGTGCAGCCTGAATTGCCAGGGAAGCGTCTTTTAAACCCAAAGGCCACCCTAGTTCAGGACCTGCTGATTCGTTACTTGAATGATTCAGTGAAGTTTTATACATTACCAAATTTCCATCAACTGATTGTTTCTTGCAATTTCTCGACTTTACCTCCAATCCCACCAAGTAATCTGCAAAGCAGTAAAACATAATCATCACGCACGTATATAAGATTCAATCATCGAAATCCAAAGAAGAGCCCGAACCATCTAGTTTTGTTCTGATCATAGGCCTCACAAATACAAGTTTCCCATGTTCAAACGCAAGAATAGCAGCAGTTGTTGGGGTAAGCTGCACGGACAACTCTCTGAAACCATAAAATAGAGTCAAACCTCCACTGCTAAAATCACCATGAATCTCATACCAAAATGATCACATTTTTCATACCTCAAAATGTTCGCCCATTTTGGACCTAAAGCCAACCTCGTCGCTGACCAATTATTTAGTATTCTCTTAACAGTTCTTTGAACATGATTTCTGCCTCCACATTCATCATCAAACACAAATTGCTCATCCTCATTTTTCGAGGCTGCACCACATAATAACATAACCCATACATTAACCATGATATACGACGCGCACAAATTAATTACCAAATGGAAATGAATTAAAGCACCATACCACAATCCGTGCAAGAAAAAGCCTCTTCATGGATGAAGACAAGCTGGTCTACAAGCTTAAGAGCCATAAACATAAGCTCCTCCAAAGTCTTTGATGAATCTGAGAGAGGGACACTTTAAAGCTTTTACGGATTCAACTAAGCTCAACTGCCACACGAGTATCGACAAACTTGGTTGGCATATAAAAATGGAGAAACGACAGTACTAAAAAAGGAGATGATGATTGATTAGTGGTGGCTTTTGGTTGACCCTTCACAGTCAAGAAAATGAACTAAACTTGGATATATCTGTGGTGGCTTGCGGAATACGGAATTTAATCATCGACGTGATCTAAAGACTTTGGTTTCGGTCAATGACTCCATGTTGATTTGTCAACATTTTGGTTGTGTGTCAAAATATTGTTTTTTCTTTAACAAAGATGATGAAAGGAAACACATCAGAGTTGATAGGAACTTGTGATATATCTTCATTTTAATAAGATGAGACTCTAAAGATGACAAAGATCAAGCAGTTGAGACAACCTAAATATAACTACTGTCTACTGCCCTAAAGTGTCGCATAGGAACAAACTCTATCTACTCAACCACAGAATCACGACATGTTTGTGAAAATGTGAAGCTACCTGAGGAATGCATGTATATCTTGAATGAGACGGCTTCAGACAATCGAAGTCGGAGAGTCGCAGGAAGTAGAAAATGCGGGGGATTGGATTTGAAGCAGGCGCACATGGGCCAATTATACAAATTGATTACTCCGATGATTATTTTAGACGAGCTTACGAAGCGTTTTTAGAGTTAATTATTAATTTATTAGTAATGATGAAAGGACATTTCCATTTTACATTATTTATAATCTATGTGCAACATGTCAATACGTGAGATGTGGCAAAGTATAACAAATGCTTATGCATGCACAATTAGAAATTTTATTTAAAAGTTTAATTTTAATTTATATTTATTATTTTGAACCGTTTGATAGGTTCAATTTAACGGTCAAAATGATATTCTATCGTCTTATAAATATTTGTTGTGCTCATCAAATCTTTCCCTCATTAGTAATCACGCAATGGATACAAACTACTTTCTCTATCATCTTTTGTCCTTCCTATTTTTCTATTTGAATATCTTCTAAAGTTCTTCATATTTTCTTTTTTAACAATTAATTCAATCTCACAATACACTATCTTTCATACTTTATATTTATCTTTATCTTACTTACTTTTATCTTATTTTTACTCTTACACTCTTATTATTTCTTAATTAACGTGTCATCAATCTAAATAGGAAGATCAAAAGCGGACGGAGGGAGTACAAACTACTGCATGTTCATACAAAATTACATCTTCTATTTTCCCGATGAGTGGAGCGTAAAAACTTATCTACATCTCCAGTGGCGGAGCCACGTTACGGCCAGAGGGGGCACGTGCCCTCTCTCAATTTTTTTTACTATATATTATATAGTACATCTAAACAACTCTGGATGCATGTCTCACCGCACCGAGTGCCGGAAAGTCCATACTAAAACCATACCTATGTATCTGACTGTGGTTTTGGCTACTGTCTTCTTTCTGTTACTTGGATCGTTTATCTAATTAATGAGATCAAGGTCAAATACTTTCAAACTTGATCAAAAGCTCCCATGGAAAGTGATTTCCTTCCAGCGCGCGGTAATTGATGAAAATGTCATTTTGATGTCCATGACTTTGTGATTTTTTAATGATGGATAGATCAATAGTCAGTACATTTGATTAGTTGATGTGTTTTTGGTATCATCAATACATTTTTGAACCACTTTATTAATCCTGATTTATACATATATCTGATCTCATAAGAATTAACGTGAATAAACCACCAAGTGACAACCCCACCTCTTTCGGATCGATCGGCTTTAGGCCATGTAAACTTGTTTGGTGCCCTTCCTCAATTTTTTTCCTGGCTCCGCCACTGTATAGAGGTGACACTTTGAAATTGTTACAAAAGACAAAAAGTAAGCCACGTGTGTAAAATGAAATATAACAGTTAACTCAGGCGGCTGCACTGCACTCCGCAGATGATGCAACAGCAGGAAGGAACACAACGGCACTACGGTAGAACTACCCTAATTAAAGCCCTAATTAAATGAGACAGTTGTTGAGGGAAAAGATCCTGAGTGACCCATTTGATTGATACTCTTAGTTGCCAACCATAAACACTTTCCCGATATCAATGCATCACATTCAACTTTCAAGCATGTATGGGCAGACTTCCTCCAAGCATGCATCACATTCAACTTGCAACCATATATTGTATACTAAGTGCACTCCAGTCGTCTCAACGAGAATTTTTCGGTGTCTTCATTCGATTTAATTAAGCTTTACAATATTTTTCGCTTCATTTATAATTTTAATTTTTTAATTTAATAATTTTTTTAATTCTTAATTTTATAATTTTTTTGAAATCTACCTGATCAAATACAGGCAAATACAGTCAAATATGGATGAATAGTGATGGATAATATGTAGTGTAAATAAGGAGGGTGGGGAGGGGCATTTTTGTCTTATTGCAATAAATCTTTAGTGAG
The DNA here is from genome assembly GCA_035048345.1 of Echeveria elegans. Lineage (NCBI taxonomy): Eukaryota > Viridiplantae > Streptophyta > Magnoliopsida > Saxifragales > Crassulaceae > Echeveria > Echeveria elegans. The sequence goes on from JAWWMW010001398.1 coordinate 57,962, forward strand.
AAAAAGAATTAGTGAGAGAAAGTGGATGGTTGTTATTTGTGTGTCGAGGACATTAGCCTATTAGGATAGATTTACATTGATGGTCCTCAGTGCTTGCAATCAGTCGTCGTTTGTTATCAATATATAATCTTCTAGACTTTTAAAAAGACAAAAAAATTGAGTGCATTTTAATTTTATCTTAACCGAGTAAAAACTGGTGTTCATATATTGATTACAAAGAAGCGCATTAGCTAGTCAATTAAAATGGAGAGTAGATACTCCAAGCACAAAAGACACATGCATGCTTTATCAAAGAAGAGGACAAGGTTGATAGATAATCACAAGTGCAACAAATGAGCTCAACCAAACCTCATCTCATCTCAACAAGTAATCACAAGATGCTAAAGACTCCAGTTGAGGCCATGGTGGCATGTTAACAGGCAGCTATT
>JAWWMW010001398.1:98826-109187 GCA_035048345.1 Echeveria elegans
CCGTATAGTCAAATAGATGTTTTCGATTTTGCCCATACTTTTAATTTTTTTTAAGTTTAAATTTACACAGACCTCACGGGCTCAGACCACAAGCATCTGTTCCTCGTATTTTCGTCGGGACGATGGGACAACCACTAGTAAATAAGAAATGGCAATGTAAATTGTATCGACATTATCGATCCTCAACGATACTTAAAACTAGCATTATGTGCATATGCACCCATTGAATTGTTGCATTAGAAACCATTGTAAGAGATTGAGTGACTGACCGCAACTATTATTAATAACAATTGTGTTCTTGTTTATACAATTAGTGCTAGCCTATTTTTTTCAAAAGAAGTAGCTAATCAGTACGGAATCAGTGAGAGCGTAGAGCAGATTAGTAAAGACTGATTAAACTTATATTGTCCTTTATTATATAATAGGGAGATGCGGTTAAGAATTTATAGTATGATGACCGTAATCCATGTGGTGAGTGGGGACATGTATGCACATGCATATATGATACTCTTTCTGTTTATTTCTGCTTTTCTTTTTGGGCGTCCCTTTATATTCTTCTTGTTTCCTTTTATAGTAATTATTTCTCATCTTTTCTCTCTTTCTTACTTTATTACTATTTATTTTTCTATTTTTACATTATTCTATCACTCACATAATCATTTTTCTCTCAATACACTCTTTTTTTTACTTTTACATTATTTTTTCACTCATACAATCATTTTTTTCTCTCAATACACTCGCTTTCCTACTTTATTACTATTCACTATTTTTACACTATTCACTCACTCACACAACTATTACAATCTTAATATTTATGTCAAACCACCAAATGTACAAAATATTTTAAGACAGAGGGAGTACATAGTAGACAAAATGCTACCCTTTTAGCATCAACATGTTTCTTCTTTTCTTCTCTCATTGAAAATGTACAATCCAACTTGTTCTACCTTTGCACTGATTGAGGTCCTTAAATTCCTCATGACGCTGATTGTGCCTTAAATCACTATCTTCATGTCGTCAAAATATCCACCCAAACCTAAACATGTACAGTTGTAACTGTAGTATATTTCGGGTTTGATTATTGGTGGGTGTCAAAACAATGAGATTTTAATTGCAGAAGGGGTGGTAGCCTAGTGGTTACATTCTTGGTCTAAGTATCAAGAGTGTTCGAGTTCGAGTCGTCCTGAACGCATATCCGCTTGAGTCTGGGGGTTGTCCAGTCCTTGACGATGTAGGAATAATTTTTTTTTTTAAATATTATCTTTAAAGAATAAATTCATGCATAAATTTCGTGTATATATTAAAGAAATAAAAAATTCATCAAGGGCAGGCACTCCTGATCCTCTAATAAGGGTGGATCTGCCCCTGCATATGTCTAACAAAAATGTTAAGCACTTTGAATTTGTGGTATATAGAGACATCAACATTTGCAAAAACAACTCATTGTTTACTAAGAACGATTGGTTTGCCAATTTGACTGGTCTCGGTTAAGGGTTCCGTCAGAGAAACATCAGGGTCACAGCCAAAATCCTGGCCTCACTACTTTTCTTCTCTTTTTTCATTTCTCCCTTTCCTTTCCTCTATCGCGGCGGTTTTTCTCTTCGGATGCTTGCATGTTCGTTGGATTGATCAAAGGTTACGTGATCGTGGATAACCAGAGCCTCGTATGGAGTGATTATCATGTATTGATGTTAAATGAAATGAATTATATATATATATATATATATATATATATATATTGTTTCATGCAATGTACCAACAAAAAAAAACAATTGGTCTCGAGGTACAGTTTGGTAAGCCTTTATTACTTTAACGAGTCCTAAAAGAATTGATTTTACTTTTAACCACTCTTAATACAATATTTTATTTTTAACAACCCGTAAAGACACATCAATTTGTTTCACAACCTTTAAAAAAATTCAGCAACTATTCTGCCAACTTAAATTAAAATAAAATTTATTATATATATTTAAAAAAACCTCATAAAAGTAGAAAAGTCAAAAAGTTAAACATATTAAAAAGCATAAAATATATAGAATATTAAAAAACATAAAATACGTAATATATTTTTTGTAACAATTAATAACTTTTTAAAATATCTCATTTATCATCTAGATTTATTGAATAAAACAAAACCACTATTCATTTATTGTTAAAGCAATTTACAAGTTATCACATGTTCACATCTATTGCCCTTGAAATAGTGTTGTAGGAATATTATCTATTTGGCATAACACAAATATATGTTGGAATTTGATCCCGACTTAAGTATTACAGTAGTATATATTTCATTAGATTATTTAGGATTTTAGATTTATAATAATTATATCAGAAAAACTAGAATGCCAATTTCTATGCAATAATTTTCGTTGGTACTTTTAAGGTCCCTACTGGACAAGGGAATCTTGCATTCATGCTTGATCAATCAATTAAATTTTATTCAGTCCGAATAAGTTTTTTTTTTTTTTTTTGAGGAATTCTTATTATCTTTTTGATATTTTCTTCGGCGATATCTATACTCATTTCATATTGAAACAAATGAAATCTTATTTTAACACCAATTTTTTGCTTCCGCCACGTCAACAATTATGCGTATTTTCTCTTTTTGAAATCTCATTGTTATCAAAAATCCATTAAGAGAGAGAGACTTAACTTCTAGTGTTTTTGAAAAAGATATTGGTCATTTTTTCAAAATGAAAATTTTTACAAAATATTTATTTATAGAGAACAATGATTTTAAAACGAAACTACACAACCCTAGTGACGAAAACTCATTCCACTTCAAAAAGACATCATTAGTTTTATTCAATCTTTTTTAAGACAAAAAGAAGAAAATCGATATGTTTATGAATGATATAATATTTGGGTGTGTAAGCGGTAATTGTCCTCTTCGATTGCCGTTGATTTATTGGGCCTGATCTATAGAATTTAGAACACCGCTCCCTATCTCAAAGCCCATACATTTTTCCTCCATAGTAAAGCCCAAACATTTTGGAGTTAACAACTTAACATCACACCCTTACAGATGAAAGTTTGTTTTTTATTTTTTAATTAAGTGATATTGTTTTGGACAAAGTCATGCACTTAGTTTGCGAGTAACCACTCGGAGAGGTCAATGGTTCAATCTCTACTGATGCATCCACGGCCTTGAGATCGATTAACTTCCAACCGTACTTGGAAGAAGCTCATTGTAGTCTGGGTGTGTATGAGCGAGCGATCCGACTAATCCGGTAGACATGATTCAAGTAGTTTTCACATGATATATAATAAAAGTGTTTAGGGTGAATCTCTAGAGTTTTGTTGGTCGGCCTAGTGTTGATTAGTCGTACGTAATTGTTTTATTTTTCTTCATCGAATTTGACTGAAAATAATTGATGGAATTCTGTATAATGATGCCTCAACTGTTTTATGCATTAGTTTCCGCGGCTACATCTCCATCATTTACATACCCTAGTCACCTGAAGAAAAAAATCGAAGTAAACGGGAGATGCAAATAAGTCGTTTACGAGCTGACAGAGACAATGCTACCTTAGTTTTCAACACGACATAAATAAGCCTTTGTTGGCTGTGCAAAGCTGAATACACGTCAAAAATGTCAAAAACATTGTGGGGACACATGAATATTTAGAACAACAATGAAACTCAAAGTTATGAGATCATAAACCGAAAGGACTCGGTCGTCTAAGGAGTAATAAGGTCATGGACAATAGACATTTAAGTCCCGGTTCTGACTTTTGTAATGTCAATATCATGCTAGTAGTAATTGACTTAAAAGTTAAAATGATCAAAATTCAAGTAATAAAGAATTGAGTGTCAATGTCAGCTATTTTGGGCAGATTGGGGCTCCGTTTTTGAATGTTACATTTAAGTGGTAGATGCAGGTTGTACAGTTGTATATGTGTAAGTACAGCTTTGCAGCTAACCCTAACCGACACTACTAAAAACTAGGCATTGTGAATGACTTTTGGGTATGCCTCGCTCTCATGAAGGCATTATTATCCTTTTGCATGGTCTCTCGCATCACATGCATGCATATGCATTGCTTTTGTTTTCATGATCGATCAAAAACCTCTTTTTTCTTCTTTACTTTCATTTCACTTTTTTCGGATAATGAACAAACCTTAATGTATTTACTTAATTATATACGAATAAAAGAGTGTCACATAACACATGTATGTGTGAAATTAGATGGAGTAATAACTTGATCATGTCATCCTTTTGAGGAAAAATCTTATTTAATTACATCATCGTTCAAACTTCAAAGGTCAATCATTCAATCTCCCCAAAAATAGAAGATCGTTGATTCAAATCCTCGTTAATGCATCTTAAGAAAACATTATTCTTAAAAAGAAGATGAAAGTATTGAAAATCAGATATGTTGTACCGCAATATATCTTAAGTACGATCCAAAATGATTAGGAAATAAATCATTCAAACGTTATTTATTTGATCAGTGATAAATGTCTTGAATTTGAAGTTTGTGCATACCATTTTTTAGCTTCTACTAGTCGCTCAAACATTGCGTAGACATTAAATTTTATTTTGTTTTTGTCGTGTTGCATGCTGCATGTTGTTCACTTGTGTTGACGAGGTCCACTTGCATCCAACGTTATCCCATCTGCACTCCTGGGTGTATTTATTGCTAGACTAGAAACGTTAGATCCATCGATCGACCGCAATACATATTTATACACTCATATTATTTTGATAGAAGCTACTCCATTCCTCCGTTTATGATTTATTAGGGCAACTTCTTCATGGGCGAGATATTGATATGGATGTGTCGATCGGAAACATCTACTTTGAATCGAGGCTGTTAAATTAAGCCGAACCTATAATTTACGATTTAAAATGAGATTTCTATTTCTCTTGGAGCAGTGGCGGATGCATTTGAAGAGTAGTGGGGTCAACTGACCCCACTCATTTTAAAAAGTATTAGATAATTATAGATAAATTATATGAATGAACTCATTAATTTTCAAATTTTGACCCCATTAATTTATTCAACAAGACTATTTATACTATTTGTATTAAATATGACCTCACTCATATTTTCTTCTGGATCCGCCACTGCTACAGATCCAAATTAGCGGCGACCTTGTGAACAGGACCCTCGTCTAATATCATGCTGTCGCTCATCTCACATTCATTTTCTGAATCCTCCTCAACATCTGACCTGTCAACAATCCAAGCTGCCTAAAATATTTGACGGTTGTCAGCTCTAATTAATAATAACGGTCCACCTTACAAGAGGGAAAGAAAGGATTGATTGTGATGGTATGGTCGAAATGTTGAAAACCTGATACTCTGAAGTGCCAAGGAGAAGAATCTTCTTTTTCAGATTTTTATGCTTTTGATCCGCATCTGCCATTTCTTCCTCTGTCGGCCATGGCTGACAATATTCATGTTAGACACCAGAAGCAGAACAGATGTTTCTATTACTATCAGTACAATCTCCAGAGCAGGGTTGCATCATTTAGAAAACCAAATATATGCAGCTTTAAATAATTGTGCCTCAGTTGTCTAAAAATACAAATCCAGTTAAGCAGCTTCAATTAAGATGTCGCTGTCAGTTACCTGTTCACCGGCAAGAGGATCAGGAACGTTCTCAACTAGCAAGGGGTTCTCGCTTCAGTGCATCAGGAACCAGTGATTTTATAACCTGCGATAAGCAGCCAACCAATTTCTGAAACCCATCTAATAAGTGGGAGTTAAGCAGTTACAAAGCTTATTACAAGCACTTCGGATGGTAAAATAGACCTCTAAACCATGAGTAGTATCGGCATCCATTAGAACTTGGGATTTTCTCTCCGTTAAAGGGCAGGGGTCCTTAAATATTTAAATCTTGCTAAGTTGGAAATCTCCAGCACTAGAAATATGGACCTGTTTAATACATGTTACGAAAATAAAATAAAAGGATTTTGAAAAGAAAAAAACACCACTTCAATTTTTCAGAGGGACAAGTTGTCAGATCAATTTACCAGTTGGTTAACAGAAAGACTGTGAAGATGCAAATAACCCCAGAGAAGGAGGGTGCATTCCACATTGTAAAATCATCAGTTACCATTTCGATCTGTAGAGGAAACGAGAGATGACAGTGAGCATTATAAACAAAAAGCCACTTACAAATTGATGGTAATTGTTAATATCACTCCATGGCCATCATTATAGTCCGAGAAAGGTTTATCCAGTGTATATCATATGTTGACCCGTAACAGTAGATATTGAGTTGTGACACAGCAATTAGTAAATGAATATCCTAGGATTAATCAATTAATTAAAGAACTCAAACTACTTCGGCAGAGGTTCAGTACCTTTTCACTCATAAGATAAGGTCTGTGTGTTCTCCAGTGTGGGGTTTTAAGTGGTTGCTCCTTCAATAGCCAAAAAAAACTGCAAACAACAGGCACGAAAAGAGCTTTTTAGTTTAGGTACAACTAAACATTTTTAAGCGAGGGATACAAGAAGAGAGTGTCTGTGCGTGTGAATAAATTTGGTATGCAGAAGTGGTTGTGGCCCAACAGTTACATTCTTGATCATTGTACTAAGAGGGTTCGGGTTCGAGAATGTCTTGTCTTTGGAGTTGGACGATGTAGTAATAATTATTTTTAAAAAAAATAAATAAAGTTGGTACCTTGTGCAACTCTTCTTTTGTATCAGCTGGAAAATACTTACAGTCCTCATGAAATTCTGAGGTCAGACTTGAAATGCAGGCCTTTTTCTCTTCATTTCTCCTTTTCGATTCGACTGGCAAATCCTAAATCACCAAAAAAGAACTTTAATAACCTACGCTAGTATAAATCTGGAACAACAAAGTCAATAGTGTCGAAACTAGTACAGTCTTACTCGAATCAAAACAGCCGTTCTTGGCAAACCAAGCGATCTTCTCCGCAAAAGAATCTACATATGAGCTCGTTTCCTCACATACAGAGTTAGCTGATGCCACAAAAGCACGTCAAATCTGCAACCTGGAAAGGAATGAACATGTAGGTAAGAGGTTCCAGGGAAGATGGAAACAATTAGTGCAAGAGGAATTGTGTTTTTAGTACCTTCGGCATTTCCATGCATGACAACAAATCCCTGTGTGGTGCTTTTAGAATCTAGTGCATAAATACAGTACCATATCACTCGAGATTGTAGACTTGCAGAGGTACTTAACATTTAGTGAGCACAACATTCAAGTAATAAGAAACTTATTACATCAGTGCTGCAGAGGAAGGGACTTACTGTCATTCGCTGTGTGTACTCAGACGATGCAAGTATGGGAAACTCAATTGGGAACCATTAGCCGAAAGTAAGTTCCAGAGATCTTTCTCCAATGAATCCAGGTTCACTCAGCGCCGAAAGGCCAAAGAGAACCTACCACCATGAATGGGACCAAATATTCTTAACACAACAGAATCATACCACGCAAAATGAAGTCCTGGTCAGTCAACGAAGCCCACTCACAATGATGCACGGAGCACTTGCTGACCCAGTTGAAGCTTATTTCTCTTTAAGCAGTGCTGCCCTGTTCTGCTTCCTTTTCTAAAATAACCATGAATGACTTGATCAAACACAAGGGAAATAAGTTCAAGGCTTTTAACCTGCTTGTATATACAATCAACAAAATGTTCATATTTGCATATCATATCGGATGCGGATTATAAGATCTGCAAAATTCATCCTGATGCAATTTGTAAAAAGAATAAGAATCACAAACTTACGGCCTTATTTCTCTGAATTCGAGCAGCCTTGGCATCTTTCGCACCACTACTCTTCTGAAAATCCTAACTTTACCTGTATATCAAACAACAACAATCCGAAAAATTGAACAGTGGCTGCATCTGCACAAATAGTTAAGAATCAAGATGCTGTAGAAAGGGGGAAAGGAGACTAACCAGAAGCGGATGTTTTGTGAAGATTGCGAGAGGATTTGGAAGCCAAACGTGTCTTGTGAACCTTGTTGGCCTGAGCTCGAGGTGCTTCCGTCCTCAGATAATATACTTCTCTCTAAATTTCTCTTTTTTTTTTTTCCCTTGATGTGGGTTTGGAGAATAGCGAACTATTAAAATTAATTTTGAAAATTATTATACAGTTTGAAAAGCTAACCTTTAATATTAAATTAATATATAAAATTGTACAAAACATTTTCTAAAATGGCATGTTCTCAATTCCCAATCCCATTAAAAATATCAAAATATACACGTAGATTGTTATTTTTTTTTCTTTTGTAAATTATGCCTAATATGGTTTTTGGAAGAAAAAAAGTAAAATGGAAAGCCAAATGAAAAATAATTTGACTTTGGTGGAAAATTTAAATTTATTTGTTAAATTTTGTCTTTTTCATGAGCAACCAAACATATGGCCTCATTTTTACTTTAAAATTTTCTTTTCATCTACTAACTTTCTATAAACCAAACGAGTCTGCCAAGATACACACAAAGACGGTCTACATTTGGGGATGAAGATCTCAGGAACATTATCCATTCAAGATATGCTCATTAGATATGATTTAAATTGCTACCCTACCTACCAAAAAAAAGTGTGGTCAATTGGTAAAAATCATTGTTTTGGAACCCCCAAAGTCAAGGGTTCAAACCACACCTGTGACATTTCTCCCCACAATTTGTGAAGAAGTGTTTGTTTGGACGTCGCGCTGCCCTTGTCTGAAGGCACTCATAAAAAAAAATTTGCTACCCCGCCTGGTTTGGAAGGCAATTGGTGCCAGTTTATTTACCACCAACAGCCGACTACATTACATAACCTCTTCGTGATTAAGAAAATATATATGCAGCCACAGATGAAACCAGATCAAATAATACATAATAACCATGGACGAAGTTGGATGTGATGTCAATTAGCCCAATAAGATTTATAAATAAATAAATAACAACAGGGTTGACCACCCCAGATGCTTCCCACATCTTCAATGGTGTTGGAAATTTCTAGTGTCTTAGTCAAAGTATCTGCAGCTGCTGAAGAGTGCAGACATGTTTCAGTCAATAGTATGTTCGTTATGTTGTGATGAGCAGATAAAGAAGGCCTTTCAAATATTCAACAATTTCAGATCCTCCCAACTTTGAACTTCCATATACTCTATCCACAAATGTAATACATAACCTCTTCATGATTAAAGAAAATATATATGCGGCCACAAAAGAAACCAGACCAAATAATACATAATAATCATGGACGAAGTTGGCTGTGATGGCAATTAGCCCAATAAGATATATAAATAAATAAATAACAACAGGGTTGACCACCCTTGATGCTTCCCACATCTTCAATGGTGTTGGAAATTTCTAGTTTCTTCAAAGTATCTGCAGCTGCTGAAGAGTGCATATACACTACTCATCACAACATAACGAACATACTATTGACTGAAACATGTATATGCACTCTTCAGCAGCTGTAGATACTTTGACTAAGACTCTAGAAATTTCCAACACCATTGAAGTTGTGGGAAGCATCTGGGGTGGTCAACCCTATTGTTATTTATTTATTTATAAATCTTATTTGGCTAATTGCCATCACAGCCAACTTTAATCACGAAGAGTTTGTGTAATGTAGTCGGCTGTTGGTGGTAAATATACTAAATAGTATGTTCGTTATGTTGTGATGAGTAGCTATGTTGCACGGACACGCCGATTTGGGTGCCGTGTCCGTGTCGGACACGCCGGGACACGGCGGGACACTAGTACACGGCTGGACACGCGCGGTTCGGTTGTGAAGTCGCAGGGGACGGAGAGAGAGTTGAGGAATGAGGACTTTTCATGGTTCGGGAAGTGACTGGTATTCGCTAGGGTTTTGAAAATTTGCTTGATGTGGAGATTTGGGGGACGATTGGAGAGTGACCAGTTGATTGGGTAAAAGCGTCACAACCGAACCGAGATTTGGGTGTGAGAGAGAGAGAGTTTGGATGAAGCGCCGGCCGTGTTGAGTTTGGGGAGAGGTGTCAAAAAAAAATTAGGGTTTGGGATTAAATATGAGTCTAAAATTGAGTTATTAAAATAGATATTTTTAATTACTCTTACTTTCTTAAAATAAATATTAGAACTAATTGATTAGATGATTGACTTTCTTATCGATTAAATTAAAATTAATAATTATACTAATTTCTTAAATTAAAAAACAATGAAAAAACATACAAATTAAAATAAAATAGTAAAATTTTCATATTTTTACTTTAATATATTTTAAAAATTATATAAAAATTTTGCCGTGTCCCGCCGTGTCCACATCAAGTATTTTTTGAGATTTCGCGTGTCCCGCCGTGTCCGTGTCCCGTGTCTATGCAACATAGATGAGCAGATAAAGAAGGCCTTTCAAATATTCAACAATTTCAGATCCTCCCAACTTTGAACTTCCATATACTCTAT
>JAWWMW010001398.1:127346-139532 GCA_035048345.1 Echeveria elegans
AAATATATACATAACTATTTTATACATATCCCCCATTGGAGCAAATTCACTATTTCCTTCTCTAAAAAATACAAATCTAATTTAACTCTCATAAATGAATTGAAGCAAGTAATGAATGAGTAAAAATTCATTCATGACAGTGAAGTTCATGAAACTTGTTCCCTTACCAAATCGAAATGATTAGAAGCTTGTTGTAAATTGATATTTAAAATTAAAAGGGATTCAAATGATGAATTTGAAAGGTTATATGATATGTTTAGTCATTAAAAGATTTTCATATAACAAAATTTTAATAGAAACCACCCCTCGGTTATCTTTTTTTGCATAAGCCACTCATGACTTCAAGTATCTTCTCAAAAAACCATCCTTATGATGTGTCATTTCTCAAAAAAAATCACCCATATTATGAAATTTTTGTGGAAAACAACTCACTATTATCATTTTTTTTTCGGAAGCCACTCATCAAGAACGACGTTAAAAGTGAGTCAACTTAAAAGTGAGTGGAGATTTATCACACGTGATGTTAATTAGTTAAAAATGAAGGTTCTTCATGAATAAATGGAAATGGAGGAACCAAGTTCGTGAATTAAGCTCGTTTATTTACAACATTTATCATTGGTGCAAAAATGGATCTATACACAAATGGTGCTTGCCTATCACCTATGACAGGCAGTCTCTTAAGTCTTGACCAAGAAAGTAGTCTATACAATTACACGTCATATCAAGAAGTAAAATAAATACCTTTCACGAAACCTGAAGAGTAAAGATATAGCCCTTTCTTGAGCAATCCGAGAAACACACAACTGAACAGACAAAGCACTTGCGTAGTCTTCGTGACTCCAGCATAAGGTGGAATCAGATACCCTTTCGGAGAAAATCGGACAGCCGCAAGGTATTGTGAAACCATGAAGCAGCCATCACATATCTACAGATGAATACTCTAATTCAGCAGTCAAGGCAGTTGAAGGTGCTTGTTGCCCTCAGTTATCTTCGGAGTTTGAAATTATGGCTCTCTTACTTTTTAGTAATCTCAACTGCAGGAAAATGTGAAGGCTATTGTGTTATATATTTACAATAAAAATACCTACTTTTTAAGTAACAGGCATGGCATGGACAAGTTCAAACCTTGGATTTAGGAGTCCTCCATCCTTCAGAACTCGATGAACCCTTGAACTCAAAAGAGCTCAAATCTAGAGCTGAAACATGATTTGACTGCCTTTTCATTTGATCCTGGATAAATAAAATAGTTATAAATAAAATGATTCACAACTCAGTTATCCTGGATGTGCATGAATGAAACGATAATTAAAAAAGAACCCCCAGCTATTACCTTCTTCGAAACTTCCATGTCAATAGTTTCTAACCGATCAACATAAAGTATTACCTGTAACAAGCAACTCAGTGTTATTATTGTTACTTGTGCTGTTGTGCATCTATCTAATTAAACAGCTGCTTGTAGATGGGGAGTTTTTGCGACATTAAGAACAAACCTTGTTAAGCAAGTTTATCTTCAGTGAGTCAGTGGCCAGGATCTGGACACCCAAGCAAACTTTGGGAGAACTGCATGAAGGACAGTAGATTGATTTGAAAACGCACCCATCTTGTTCACACCATACTCCTGATCTGGAGGCACCTCCAAAGTTTCTGTTATCGCAAATGTTTTTCCCAAATAAAGCAACATCTGCCATCAGCACTGATGTGCTAGGAGATCTATCAGGAACCGCGGATACCAGGTTGCCATTTAAAAGAGATGTCAAATGAATTTTCGACAACGATGTCAAGGAACATGTAACGGTAAAATCATTCTCAGGAGGTCCCAAGGGACATTTGCAAGCAGAGCAAAGAATTTTTAGCTTTTTCTCCACATAAAGGTCAGAAGACTTTTTATCACTCTCTCGTGGAAACCACCGACCACTGCATGACTCCTTATTCAAGTTGGTAGGTTCTGCTTCGAGGCCGATCACACATTTAGGGTTTCTGATGCTATTTCTGAGCAGAGTTTGACAATCAATTATGTCCGACTCAGCAGTTTGGAAAAGTTCCAAAGATGGTACATCCAATATTTTTTTTCTCTTCTGGGTATGACTGTTCACGCTCGAATTAAAAGCTGATTCCTTCTCTGATGTCAGAGTGTTACCCTTAGGAGTGAAATATAATGAACAAGAGGCCACCGAGGCACCATCACCAGACTCGGTGGACGGGCCATGTCCATGAGACCTCTTACACGCTCCACTGACAGATGAATAAGAGTTCTCATCCCTAGCCAAAGAATTTGAACTGGTTACACAATCACTATGAAAAGTTGCTGCAGTTTCCCCAACAAAAGATACATCTGGACTTGCGCAGGGAGATATCAAGGACACAATGGGGGAGCATCTGCTGGAATGTCACTTTGCACAATCAAAGTCCCGAAATATAAGGAATATAAGAAGTCAAGAATGCAAGAGGTACAGAGAGTGGTTAAAGATGCTATATTGGCAGATGTAAAACAAACAAAAAAATGTACCTGAGGTCTCTGTTAGGACTGCACATATCCTCTTTCAGTTCTGGCAAGGAAATTTCGTCATCTTCTGAGCTTCTTTTTTGGGAGAACAAAGTCTTGTATTTCTTTAAGTTTGAAAAAGCTTCAGACATGACTTTCTGATCTGCAATTCTTGGTTTCTTTGACATTTTTAAATTTTCATGTTTATCTGGCCTGTCCAAAATTTCAACTTCAGCCGTCCCAACTCCTTTGCTCGGAGCATTGGAAGGTGAATTGTATGTTTCAATATCGGGACTCTCTTCTATTTTGATATCTGAAAGTTGTGAAAGTTCAAAATCCTTTTTGCTGAATTTTTCCTGCGTCACAGTTGAATAGAAATATGAAGATCCAGTAAAATGTGAATGTCCAGATGAAGGCTTTATAGTACTTTTGGCAGACCTTTGCATTTTCAAAAAACGATTTCAAATCTTCTAACGACTTTTCAAAGTTGTTGTACTGTCTGATATTGTTCCTTAACCACTTCGATATTGATGCGGTATTTCTTTCCTCTAAAAAGCGTTCGTCTGCAAAAAGGTATTACAATTGACCACAAATAGTTTGACAGAAACCAATAAGAGATATGATGCTTATTGTCCAGGAGTTTGTAGCAGCTGGCCAACTTGTTAAACTAAGACAATAATAAAATTAGCGTTGAAATAAAATATATGAGTTCACTATTCACATGAAAATGGAAAATTTTATGCTACTACTCTGGAAGCAAAATAATTATCAAAAGAACGCCAGAGTTAAGGACAGTCTTGTTTCAACTTTCACGTAAATTTTACAGAGATTTCTTCTAACATAATAGAAAATTAGCAAATTGATGTTTCAGAACATCACAAAGAAGAAATTATTAGCAAAACAAAACGTACCCATAAAGATGATAGCGCCATAGTCAAACCTGTGCCTTATACATCGGCCTACAAAAACGGAGGTCAACAACATTTGATTGTAAATATATTGATAATTTTTAGTCCGAGATCATAATCAGAATACGTATGTCAGTGTTAAAGTTTCCGAGTCAAGTACGTATTCGAGCACATGAATTTATTCAATGGGTAAACATTTAGCTAAAATGACATCTTCCAAACGCGAATTATCATTCGCAAGAAAATGTGAGACGCACTTTCACATTTCTGTATTTTATTGAGATAATACGCCAACTAACATACATACTACCCCTATATTGGTACAAAATACCAAAATGAACTGTCAGTGCTTTGAACAATAGACACATACCAGCAGCCTGATTAAGAGTCCGAAAAGCTTGGTGACAGTACCACTGGCTACCGCTCAATAGATTTTTTGTTGACTTGTAAGTATCATTGTATTTCTTCTTCAATTCAACTTGAATATCATTTCTAGATCAATATGAAACAAATAAGCTACACGGCAGTGATGGTTTCTCTTTTTAGTTTATAGGCCAGCCAAGAATACTTACACATTTGGAAAGGGAACACCGACAATAATCTGAAAAGTGAATACAAGTCAAGGGTACCAAACAGTGACGTAGATCATTGATAAGCACCTAAACTACGAGGATAAAAACTCCACCCCGGCCCCCGCTACCAACCAGCAGTAAAAAGGATACAATCACTCGAGCATTATCATCAGAGAAATCAATTCCTTCTGAAACCTGCAAGATTGTTACCAAGGATACAATCACGTGAATGTAATTTTTACTTGTTCTCATTGGTTTTCTTTCACTTGACGTTCTTTTAAGCAACCATAATGGGAAGTTAAGTTTGAAAACATCATCTGCTTATCTCATGCATTGGTTCGTACGCTATCCATCAGAATCGAAAAATCAATCATGCAAGTCATTCTCACGAATTATAAGCACTAGCCCTTCTCTAGAACAAATACCAAATTGCGATAAGACATTATAATGTATAATAATGACTACATATGGGCATACCTTGCCTCGACAAACTGCCATAAAAGCTGCCCCATCTTTTTTGGCCCTCTCTTTCTTCACAATGCCAGTAGAGTTATATGGAGTATGTTTTTTTCCTCTTTTATTTTTCTGGAAAAGTGGTGTACCACCTTGAGAAATTGAGTCATAGTATCCCTTCAAAACAGGTTCAAAGTCATCTTGGCTTCCTCCTCGTGGTTCTGGATAAATTATAGAAAATGAAAATGATCATCAAACATAGAGTGACTTCTAGTGAGTTATCGCTCTTTTTTAAGATAAATAAACAGAAACAAGCCATCAAGACGAATATATGCTTGGTCATTTCAGATCATGTCCAATGACAGATTTGAACGACGATAACTAAGGAACACTCACCAACAAAAACAGATTTATGTGTGTTTAGTTGGGACCATTGACCAGTTTCAATCCATCGAGTTTGCAGCTTTTCCATCAGCTTATAACTAGGAAAGAACACAAGAGCCCCTCCTGGAACAACCTTGCATATTTCTTCAATGGCTTTCCCCAGTGCATCCTTCACAAACACAAATGTCAAACAAAAATATAAACAGACGCCCATTTCGTTAATAATGTTTGTAACAGATTTAGATTGAAAACTTATATAAACGGAACACTCTAACTACGCAGCAACTCAACAAAATATTATCTGCACAATCTTCTACATCTCACATCAAAAGCATTGAGTTCTTTCACTGTTGTGTGACTTGCATCACACAGTCCTATGTTAGAATCTCTTGACATTAGCATCAGTTGCCAGTTTGAGATACAAAATATGTCTGATACGCACTTTTCTGAATCCACTAAAATGAAATAAATTAATCCACTTGTTACCTGAAACACGTAAGCATTAGCTGTTTTGTAACTCGCATTTAATGACTGATTTCCAGGACCAGCAGATATAACAGAGGCCCATACCTATACAATTAGTTTGTTAAATATTTGGACGAGCATTTTCTGTAGAAAGCATGCGGTAGCAGGCCCTCAAGTAACAAATGCAAATTTGTTCTTACCTGTGCTTCAACATCGATTACATGTGGCGCCTCAAGGGTAGTCCCAAAATTTACTCCAAGTTCAGATGAAAATGAACTCATGGGAGAGAGAGTCCTAAAGGCAGAGGCCAAAAATGTGAGGTGATTCTTATAGCGAGATTTGGAAGGAAAATAAATGCAGGAGATAATTTTTGTTGCAAGGCGAGAATATGGCTGGCCATTATCTTACAATGGACAGTTATAAGAATCAAGGCCTAGTTGATTTTAAAAATAGAAAAATAGTTTATATTTTCAAGTCATTTGCAGTGCAGCTAAATCTTTGTCGCTGCTGCAAGAAGTTTTTATAGAAATAAGAAAGAATTAATGCAGTGTTATAGAGTCCAGAAACAAGAAAGCAACAATATGACATATTTGTAAAGGATAAATTACAATTAAAAAGAATGTATCTGTCAGAATTTACTCGAAAAAAATCTTGTACCACGTTAAATATAAATCCGATCCAATCATTCAACTATCTGTATATATAATTTCTCAAAAAAAAAACATTCATTTTTGGAGAGTTTACATTCAAATTCTTGGACTAATTAACTTCTTCCTTTCTATTTTATAAATAATCATGCAACAGATTGAGGTTTACATCAAAGCATTAAGATGAGAGTAATGAACAACGTAACACCAAAGTTACAGCGAAAAAATGAAGATTCATCAAAGATATCAGCCATGAGATATATATTGTAACGTTTTCAATGGTTTTAGGGTCTTTATATGCACACTAGTGTAAGATCCACACCGAACAAGGAGTGGGCATGCTTTGGAACAGACAGATAGCCTCATTTCTAGTAGTTTGTGTAAACTACCAAAGAGAAAAAGACCAAAACAAGCAATACCATTGTTAGCTGATGGATAAAATCAACTAACAAATGCTAAGTTTATACATGCGCCAAATGCATAGTAGTAGAACAATGCCTAATCAGGTTAGCATATATGAAATATATTGTACATAGAATTGTTCCTAAATACTAGTCAAATGTAAAAGATACAGAATGTGAGAAGTCGCATATCATTTTCATATTATTTATTTCACACAAATGCTATAAGTGTCAAGTTCATGAGCCATTTTAGTTAGGTTTACAACAAAAAAGGATATTGGCAAACATACTTGGTAATGATGAATGGGATATAACATAAAAATTAGGACTCAGTTAAAGAATACTGTAGCTGCCAGAATACTCGAAGTCTCGAACATACCCAGATGTTAAAATTACTGACAGTGAAAGGTTGGCAATTTCTTTGAAGGCAATTGCTGGGTTCAAGCACCAGAGACTCAGTGTGTTTGTCCAGTATCCAGTAACATGTCCTACG
Source organism: Echeveria elegans (assembly GCA_035048345.1). Lineage (NCBI taxonomy): Eukaryota > Viridiplantae > Streptophyta > Magnoliopsida > Saxifragales > Crassulaceae > Echeveria > Echeveria elegans. The sequence continues at coordinate 134,152 of JAWWMW010001398.1, forward strand.
AGTACCACCAAACCAATTCATTAAAACCAATATTGAGTTAAAAAAATATTCCTAACATTTCTGTTCATAATGTAAATGCTAAAGCTGCACCAAACTTGCATATTCAGACAAAATATTCTTCCCAAGCATACACGCAGTAAATCCATTGATCACGAAGAACCTTCAGTACAAAAGTCTTGAAAAGCCACAAATTTAGCGGTAGTGATCGAGCAGAAAACATAATGTATTGGCACTTACCGGACTCTTTCTTGATATACCTCCTTAAAGCCAACTGATAATCAAATATGTGAAGGCCATTTTCAGAGAAGAAGTAACTAAGTGATGCGAACAATCCTGCATCACACTGTAAGTTGTAACAGCATTGAATCATAACTTAGCCATATGAGTTGGGTGAAAACAGATTTTGATTACAGACCTTCCATTGTCAGTAGACTCTTCCCACTTAAATGTGGGACTTCTGTATCGAGTTCCGTCGCATCCTTGGCTGCCTGTTTCAGTATGTGAAGGGGGTAAGAAACCACATAGGTGCATAACACATTTTGGCAAAATTCAATACCTTTTTGGCACATTGCCACAATATCGGAAAGCACTGTGGAGTTATGCTAGCTTCTTCTAGCTCTCTCAAAGCCTTGTCACCGGTCCAACTAGAGAACATGCAACGTTAATTTTTAAGTGGCCAGTAGAAATAGCTCGACAAAGTTAATTAAGATCATGCGCATGTCAGTGAAAAAGGAGTAATTGACAATATGCTTTCAAAGGTATCATGTAAGACAGGAAGTGCCTTATGTATAATGTAGTGCATGGACAAATTACAAGTTCATGAAATTTAAATGCAGGATAATGAAAATATGAGACGACTTCTGCTATTTGAATGAAGCATGTCTTTGGAACGTATGAAACAACATAATGGGACATTTGACATCAGATAGTTAAACACAAATACTAGAATATGGAGGCCAGCGCAACACGTTCCCTCCAACTATACTCGGATCGGACGCACATACATCGTCTCATTGCATAGCCATTAATTAAACATACCAATAAATTGGTAAACTAACCATGAAACATGGTGCTGAAATTCACGCTTTTCGAGTGTATCTTTCTTCCGAAGTATCCAACTCATGATTTCCTACATGTTTTGAGCATATATAGTTGTACAAAAAGAAGTTACTTAAATGATGACCATGTTAACAATATTCCAAAAAACTAAAAAAAACTGAAGCTGACAAAACTACTACAGCTGAAGACGCTCACCTGTATCATCTCATATAATGGTTGGTATGTCGCTACATCAGCGTCGCAGAGTTGCTGTAGCTCTATCTGCAGCTCTTTCATAGTGGAGCCGTCATATCAGCAACATCTCATTTCAGATATTTATATTTATATTAATATGATGATCACTTACTGTCCAAGGCATCTTCTTCAAGATCCACACTACCAGAATCACGGGCCACATCTTCTATATTACTGCATATTTGCAACGGTAGACATAATTATTTAATATCACTGTCGTATACACTCTAATCAAGAATTTCTTATAGACCATGTGAAAATACACAATTTGAAATGATACATCTTTAGATATTGAGCTGACAGTTATCAACTAAGAATCTGATCAGTGATCACTTGTAACTAACAAAGCTTCTTGTTTCGTATCATATATTCTGTATCTATCCAACAGATTTCAAAAAATGTCAGCAAAACGGTAAGCATTCGACCCTTGTAATTTAAACACCATCGTAGATTTCATTGACAGTAAGAGGCTTACTGTGCTTCATCAAGTATGACAACAGCTCCCCTGATATCTACTTCCATAGCAGCTCTGATGACTGGATTAACGATATAGTTGTAGGGGCAGAAAACAAGCTGTGCATCTTCCGCCATGGAACGCGCTGCATAATATGGACATCCTGAAAACCAAATACACTGAACAATCAGTTGATTTGACTGAATAAATGTTCAGAAAGTGAATGGCACTAGAGTGCAACAACCTTTTACAAGTAAACCAACATTTACAAGGTCTTCTATATCATGAACTTCGTGACTACCTCCTTTCTGAACTGATGGGTGATTTTTGACATCTTTCATGTTCCTGTTTGAAGGAACAAATTACAAAAGTATGTTGCACTAAGTTGGCATTTATAAATACTTAATTATGAGAATGGTTATCATTTCCCAAGCAAGTTGCAACTTACTTGAATTCTTGGCAAGCAAATGAACCTTTGAGAAGCAGCTTACTGAAAGACCAGATGTGTCAGAGACAATGAAATAGACATGAAGCATCAATCAGGTACTAGTGTCTTACCATTCCTCGTCAAGATTTGGCTTCCTACGTACATTAGCATTTATACAGTAATGTTTCCGTGACGCCTGGGTATTTTGACAATGGAAGTATCAAAGACTGAACTAAAAACACAAACATCTTTGTTCAAATCTAATAATTTGTAATGAGCAATCAGCTCATTTGGTCAAACATGTAAAAAGGAAGAATCAGTTATTCCCATCTTTCATCCATTTTTTTTGAGAATCCAGTTCCGTGTTTAACCATGATCAACAACACCTTTTCGTTTAATTCATCTCTTTTGAATTTAACTAGTATTCACACAGAATACTCACCGATATATGAATTCTAAAGTTCAATATCAAGTGTCCTGAGAAACATTCTAATATTAAAATGACCGGCACAATTCCATTATTAGTAGTCAATGGCAAACTTTCAACACTTAAATAAATTACTTAGTTTCCATTCACAGTCTTATATAAAAATTCAATAAGACATTCAACAGCGAACCATTGAAAGTTCAATATGTAGAACCAGTATGCAACAGGGAACAAGCAGAACAATCAGTCATTTGAACTCATATAGTAGCTTAGCAAGTCATAGTCATAAATAAACAAAATGTCATATTAGTACTTCGACTAATAAATGTAGGGAAGCCTTTAAACTGATTTATCTTCCCCTCCTCTCATTTAATTCATTTAGTGTGATCGGACGGACATACCAACACAGACATAGGGACTCGATAGGATGTCTTCTTATACTCACGTACAACCTGAGAAATTTGTGAGTGTGTCCTCCTATAAACACATGGAAACTATAATCAGCAATGCCTTTCTCAAAGTTTATGCAAATAAATAAATATAAAAAAAAATTCGAGCCACTGTAATACTTACGATGCATAGTAAATGATGGGAATTTTCTTTTTCTTCCTATCATCGATAGTAGGGGCTGGTGTGCCAGACCCTAGGTTTCCTGGCGTTGAAGCATCTGTTTTAAGTTCCAAAACAGCAAGGTCGTAAGACATGTGCAAGTTTGATATTATTAACAAGATATCAATCAATAATTACCAAACACCTCGCAAATGCTGTCTGTCTAAGACGGGAGGGAGATACATGCTGTGAAAAATAAAAACATATGCATATTTGTTTCTCATATTGATCATCTATAATCACCAATGCCTCAGCTTCAAAATCAAGTCTTGAAATTTGAACAAACGGAATCCAAACAAGGGGCTTCAATGCATATGAGTTACCTAGCGGACGCAATTCAAATGCAAATAAACACAAATTCATCGCTACTCACTCTGAGTGTCCATTTCAGGGATGAATCCACCTCCATGCCCTAACGGATCAGTCACAGCTTCCGGCACAGGCTTTGATTGCGTCAATCCACAGTACATATTCTTCTCCTTGTAACTCTTCTGCCAAGCGAGAGTAGAGCATAAAAGCGAAAGAGACTTCCCCGTCCCGGTAGGCGATTCAAGGAGCGCATGGCAGTGTCCTTCCCTATGCGCTCGATCCAGTGTCGATATGACCCTTCCCATAAACGCCAATTGGGAGCCATATGGCTTGTAGGGAAACTCGACAGGTTTGCCGCCGATGTGAATGACGTTTTTAGGGTTTTTGGGAGGGTCGCCGCTGAAATTCGATGGCTTACGCTGGTTGGATTTCTTGTATGAGCTCATCGTCTATACGCGGCGGATCCGTAGTCGCTTCGAAGTGACCGCTTGCGCAAGTTTTATGCGGGAAATTGTGCACCGCTCCTCGCTGTTTCGGCGGGATTTTTGTTTTCGCTGGTTTGCATTTTTTGATTGTAATTATATGCACACTATCGGCATCAACATGCTAATCCTAACATTCATTACATTAATTGAAAAAAAAATATGATTATATATCATAAACATTTTATTTAATAATTAGTAAAATATTATACAATATGCTCTACTCGGTCAAATACGGAATTGATGATATTGTTTGTTATAGGTGATAGAAGGTGGGGATATTTTCAAAATTACATAAGTGTTGATGGTGGAGATATGACAAAATCAATACTATTACATATATAGATTCACAATCGGGAAAGTCCATTTTACTGATCTCAAATGTCTCAACTAAACCGATAAGATCATTATTTCAATGCTTCGTTTAAGGAGATGGAGACGTAAAGAAGATGAAAGAAAATGGAGAAAATAAATGTATCAAATGTCACATTAATTAAAATAAAATAAACAGTATCTGAATGTGTGGTGGTGATGAGTGTGGGTTGAGAATGTGATGAATGTGTGAATATGGTGAATTGAGTTATTAATGTAAATTATTATAAATGAATGTAAGAAAGTGTGTTTTATGATTGATGAGACTTAAGTAGAGTTAAGTAGACTTAGGGATAATGAAAGACTTGAGAAATGTATCCTTAAAATTATGGCTAAAAGAATAGGATCTGTGGGGTACAAAGAGTAATATTTTTTAGGGGAAAGTATAAAAAGATATAAATTATCATCCATTAACAAATTACGCTAGAACTATCAAAAGTTAAAAAGGATGAGTTTCAAAAAAAATATATAATGATTTTCAATGAAAATTTGATAATTTTGAATTGTCGTTCTCATATTGATAATTTGAAAATTGTAAACTTTTCAAAGTACCATTTTGATGCTTTGGTGGGAGAGTCTGAGTGCTCAAGAATAGGAATGGCAACGGGGCGGGTCGGAGGCAAATTGGACCTGTCCCGCCGCGGGTCGAAAATTGCCCCGCCCCGACCCGCGTTGAACCCGCGGCCCGCCCCACACCTAATTAAGGCAAATTTGACCCGACCCGCCCCGACCCGCAATTAATTATGTTTAATTAGGGATTAATTAGGATTAATTAGGGATTAGGCGGGTCAATTTTTTTTTGCCCCGCCCTGCCCCGTTTGGCTTGCGGGCGGGGTGACATGGGGCGGGTCGGCGGGGCGGCAGGTCCAATTTCCATCCCTACTCAATAATTACTGTTTTATGGGTGTCCTTATACGCAGTGGAGACATCGGTCGTGGGATTTAATTACGAAACTGGCACCAATGTCAAACATGCATTGGATAATCTTTGGTGACTTAAATGAAACAT
>JAWWMW010001398.1:162646-178509 GCA_035048345.1 Echeveria elegans
GGTTAAATGTTCTTAAGTCGGAAAGATAGCCAAAATTCGTACCCGTGAGGCTATTGGAACGACGAAGGACTAGTTTAAAGCGTGTTTAATTGATTAGCAAAAATTCTTACCAGTGATGCTAAGAAGTTAAACTCTACAATAACGACTCAAAATTCATACCAGTGAGAGTTGTTATTGTCATTTAGGATTGCACGCATCTTTGCATTTCAAAATACTTACCAGTGAGATTTGCCTTGTGTGTGCATGACTAGTCCTACTTAAAACAAACCGTTTTCATAATCATTCTACCTTATTTCGAAAATCCCAAAAATAGAGTCGTGAGTATGTCGGGGGAAAGTCATTCCTTAGTCGTCTTTTCTTTTAATTAGAAATCTTCCAAAAACCTTTTTCACAAAACTCAACATAAAACCCCCCATAAACCTTTAGAACTATTTTGCGCTATTTAGTTTAATTTACTGAATTTAGACCATTCCCTTGGGTTCGACACTAGGTCACCCTAGTCTATAAATTTTGTTTGACGTACTTGCGATACACCACTACTGCACGTCATTTCACATAATACAAGAGAAATCCAATATGAAAGATACTGATTAAGAAAAACCAGTTCAAGGGAAAATAATTTTTCAAAAAAAAAAAAAATTTGTTCAAGAAACCACTTGTACTTCGAATTGATGACTTCTAACCTAAAGATTAGGCTTCACCGGCTCTGATACCAATTTGAAAATGTATAAATGACCTTGAGGATGATCTTTAAGCTTTATGTCAAGTTTTACAAAGTTTTGTAAACATCACTTTTTCTCTAAATGGACCAAAACTTGATCAAATGAAATGAATGCAACGTAAACTAATTGCACAGTGAAGAATAATAATGTCATTGAAGTGAATGCAACCTTCAAATTTTCAACAACTTTATCAAGTGTCCAGGGAAGAAAGTCATCTAAAGGTGTGAAGCATAATAATGTCATTTGTGATACGACCTGAATTGGTTGTATCGAATTTTAAGAGTCATATGATAGACAGAGATAAGACAGACGAATTTGGATGAGAAATAGACGCGTTTTATATGAGAAAATATAAGAATTTAGATTACAGATTCTAGGAAGAAGACTAGAATATGAGATTATGGAGATTATTTATTTTGTTACATAAGATGGAATTATATAGTACATCGCTTGTACTTATTATTAATTTTAAAAGTTACTCTCGTCACTTTATTTGCTTCACTAATCTCATGTCTCCTTTCCTCTTCTTTGATACCAAAATTCATATTCTCATCATTATTCGGGTTAATTACGAATAACCACTCATATGTTAAGGGTGTTTTCAAAGGCACACACGTATCAATTTTTTTCTAATTAACTACCTATAAGTTTCGTATCGTCTAAAACTCACACCCTTTGTACTGTTCCGACAAAAAAAATTAAAAATGCATGTAACACATTGTGTTAAAATATAGGCAGCATCGTCCCCAATATGTCGGGTAAACTCGTCCTTTACCAAGTCTCTGAAAATGCGGATAGCATCTAAAAGCTGGAGAGGAATCGGTGCGATAACCGTAAGCAACCTCACTCGAACATCAAACATTTTACAGATGCAACTTAAAATGCTTACTGGGTTCGCGAATGGTTCCGTGAATGATGTATCCCTTAGAAAGCAAGATTTTCACTAGTCATGAACCCACATATCCTCCCGCACAGATCACACACACTCTTTCAATTTCCATCGGGCAACCACTCACCAACTACGGATTACGAGTTTGCTCATTTTGTGTCTCAATCGCTTCATATTACACATCTCAAAATGATGTTAATCATAACTCTTAATAGAGTCAGAGCAGTCCAACCACACTAGCCAATCAAAGCTTGATAGTAGTCTCTCTACCTGTTTTCTATCCTTAGGAGTTCTCAGAGATTCCAAGCGTTAGTCTTAAACAAGACGGTAGGGATGACAATTTGACCCGCCGCTCCGCCTTGCCCCGATCTGTCCCGATCGCCAAACAGGGTAGGTCCAATTCAATGAATTCCGACCCGTGCGCGGGACAGGGCAAGTCAAATTTACTCCTCCGCCCTGCCCCGTGCCGCTCCTCCTAATTAACCCTCTAACCCTAATTAACCTAGCTAATCATCATTCATCCGCTCTTGTGCTCTGCCTAATTAACCCTGCCGCTTCAATTCAACCCAGCCTACCCTAAATTAACCTCGCCGCTCCAATTTGACCCTAAACCGCAATCGTCTCTGCAAAATTGTCGGATGTTGTTGCAGAGCTGTCAGAGTGATGTTGCTGCATAGTTGTCGGATTTGAGAGGAAATCGAATGAAACTGAGACGCGTTCAACTGTTTTGAAGGAAATTTGAGAAGGGTTTCGAGTTGTTGAAGTTGAACGGCGAACAGGCAAAGAGATGAAGAAGAACCGTGGTCAGTGGGCCTGTGTAAAGTTAAGTTAGGTCAAGCCCAAATAAGGTTGAAGCAAACATTGGCATCCCACATCGGTTAGATTTAAAAGACATTGTAAGTTTATATTTAGCTGCTGGAAAGACATTGACGTGTAGTACACGGGGGTGAGGTGCGACAATTGTTGCTGATTATGGACCCCGGGGCGGATCCAGAGCGGCAAATTTCAGCACAGGACAGGTCGGGTGCTGTTTCAGCCTTTCAGGTGGTTTCGATTCTATCATTAAAATCAATCAAACTATCTATCGTCCGTATACCTTCCAAACACCACTCAGTTGAGTCTCAACCAAACTTCCCTTACATACTGTTTATCATCTTTATTGTTATCTCAAAATCAAAATGCCCAACTTCCCTGAGTTCATGAATGATATGACATTCCCATCAAGTTTTGTACACTCAGGCCCCAGGGCATACAACATACTAAGCTGATCTTGCGGTCACTTTCCTCGCAACTCTTTTTCTTCTTGGTTTAGTAATAGGAGATTCTCCATCTGCAGCTACCTGACTGTCCTCTTGTTTTTTTATGCCTGGGAGCCCAAGTCCTTTCACCAGTGCACTCAATGATATAACCCAGTTTGACGATGATGTGGAGTCGCCCTCTGTTGGTCTACTGTATGCTCTAGATAAATCATCAGAGTATACTAATGGGTCAACTTCAACACCAAGCCATGCGAGCCTTGATCTTTCTCCTAGATGCACGTTCATTATCCTACAATACAATTGCAACAAACTGTAAGAATCGCAAGATGAGGAAGTATTCTTATAGAGATTTTATGACCATAAGCTTCGTCATCATCAGACCCAGACGCAGTTTAAATTATTTAGGTTGGTAAATTACAATAAATCCTAGAATGGAACTCACCTCAAAGCTGTGCTGAAAAATAGTGCCACACCAATAACATCAAAATGGTTTATCAACGACCTATCTATTCCGCACAACAATTGATATCGTGTGTTTGCATAGAGTCCAAGGAAGGCGCCATAAGCAAGGGCATTGATACCCACACTAGGGATTCTGACAGATACCCTGCCCAACAAAAGTGCATATTAACTCTTTGAAGGTAATAAAGTATTTAAATATCGAACAAGAAACATCAGCTTCTTCTTTTTCATGTTTCTGACCTGCCCTCTTTTCTTCCAGCCAAGCATTTTGATAGTGCACTTTGTGCAGCTCCAGCAGTTAACCCAACAATACACAACTCTGCAGCCTTGCAAAAGAAAGACTGAATTCTTTTCGGCATGTCAAATTCCCTAAGTGGGTAGCTCTTCTCAAATATGTTGTTAGGAAGCTTTTGCAATGTATTCTGGAAATCATACTGAAATGTATTTCCATATGAACGGCAAGGAGCTAGTGACCAGACAACAATGGCATTGCACGCTGATACGGTGAGCACATTGAGCAGAGCAAGATCCCATTCCTGCGTTAATCTATTCAACGACAAGATGAAGAGAAAGGATAATTTTAATAAGTTAACCATTTGGTGAGCCGACATAGTGAAGTCCTGTTTTCAACAGCTAACCAGACTACCTATGTTTGCGATTCTTCACCTCCCACCAAACAGAGCAACCAATTGTGGCAGCTTGCTCAAGTAGAAGCTTATGGAGAAAAGCAGGATCGGCAATCATCCTGGACACAAAGATATAAAAAGTATCAGAAGACAACGAGGAGTTGTACATTTGTACCTTATCCGTCATAACAAAAATGATTGAAGTTGACGGTGATTAAAGCATAAAAAATCCATATCAAAATTGTGAGCAAAGAAAGTGAAGCACTGCCCAGGGGGCACGCACAAAAACATTCACTGTGAAAATGTCCTCAGTATCATAAAACTTTTAAAGCAGTGGGTAAAAGTAATTAATGTTATATAACAGAACAGTAATACGAATAACAAAACAGGATTATATTGACTGAAAGGTTTAAAATTTCACTAAGACAGCATGGCATGTTGTGCGTGTGCCAAGTTGTAAACAACAAACACACAGGCATACAGTGTGATGTCATATAGAAATATTTACCTGCCAATGAATGCTCTAGATACTCCTTCAGGAAGTAATCGGGATATGTAACGTTCAGTAGTTGGCCTGGCATTAATTGCTAGAAATCTCACCAATTGGGCTGTGCTGACCAGGCCCTTCATAGATACATTTAAAAAAATCATGAAAAAAATCAGGGACGAACCTTAAAGAATTTTTCAAGCCAAAAGATAACACAATTTACCATCTCACAAGCTTGTCTAATTCCAGGTGGCAAATCCATCACTGTCTTCTGCCACTCGTTCAATACAGCATCTACAAACTTGCGGTCAAACAGCTGAACAACCAAACCCAATGCTTAATGTTCACAGACACATACACTGTGGAAACTGTGCGGGGAAAAATTCTAGTATTGAAGTAAATAAAACTGAAAATAATTCTGCAGGTAAAATGATAACCTCTTCGAGAACCATCAGTCTCCTAAACCACCCACCCTCCTCTCCATCTTCTCCATCATCAAAGTTTTCGAAGTAATCGTCGTCATCTCCATCATCATTCCCTCCATCACCATTGCCAGCATTGTTAATTCTTCCGCTGTCACCACTACCACCTCCGATGGCAACCTTCAATATTTTCAACAACCATTAAAAGATAAACTTGGGTAAACCATAATGTTATTCAAGTCTAATCACAAACTGGGATCAAAACTGAATTCTGCAAATCAAACTAAACAGGAGTTCTGGAATCAACTCATCATTATTTCTTCACATATTATTTACACTGATAAAAGCTTCGTTCAGTCTTACCTAATTAGGCAATGTATCAACGTCTACCAATGTCAAGGTTTACTTTTTTTAAATGAAAAAGTGATCAAACCACACAAATCTCATCCTTCATGTCCTTTTATCAACTACAATACTTATTTCACATTGGTTTCCAAGATTTGATTGCAATTGCAATAATATGCATTCAACTATGTAATGGAACTATAAATAATGATGTCCTGGTTTTACTTTTGCAAAGAGACACTCAGAAGTCTACCAACAAATCATTTTAAACTCCGTAATTTGTCAGGGTTGATGCCTTACCCCTAATCTAATTAACAAGAAAGAGCAAGCTCTCTATTTCTAAATCCCCGGATGGAATCTATAACAAGTAATGTCAAAAGTTAATTCGTATTGGATCCCGAAGTTGCAGTGTTTTCGTATCTGAAATGGACATTTGTCAAGAAAATAAATACCCAGTAACAATAAAATTAAAATGAAATAATGACCAATATCTGAGGATAGTGTAGTCTGAGAATGGCACACCCTAAGGCTATTCAGAAAAACAGATGTTGCCTAAATCATAATTATAACTAGCTACCCACACGCTAATGACTTCAAATGGATGCTTAAAAACAAAGATCCCTAACTGACTACCAAAGATCAAAGCCCTCTTCTAGCACAAGATGGTTTTTGAAAGCGGCCCTATAGAGCCTACATGAAACTACAGCCATCAGAAAGAGAAATAAGGTAAGTTACCTCAGGACTGTATTGCTTTTTCTCCTGAGTTGTATTAAGCTTCGATTTCTCCAAAGTGACGGCGCCAAAAGCACCAAATTTTCCCTTCATTACAGCACCACCGTCCATATGATTCGTAGCAGAAGAGGTCGACGCGGGCGAATCAGGCGAAGCCACGAAGCAGTGTTCTAGCGCAGCCACGGAATCACCGGCATCTACCGGAGCCGCCGAAGCCTTGTTGACCACCATACCTCGCCGAATCTTAACCGCTGCGACATGCCTGAAAGCAGGTAATAACGGCGGCATTGGTGAAAGTATCGTCTTTTTAGGGATTCGAGTATTGACAGGCATGATTTGCGCCATCTGAAAGACTGTGTGCGACATCTCCAAAATCACTTAGCGATGATATAAACCTTCAATAAAACCCTCAAATCTTCAATTTCATAGATGACGGATGGATTGGATTTGATTGGATTGGATTGGATTGAATCGATGGATGAGCATGAACGTCCTCTCCTATAGAGACAGAGAGAGAGAGAGCTGAAGATTGAAACGGGCAGAAGAAAAGAGCAGCTGTGTCACAAAGCATCGATAAACCGAGCTAACTCCCATCTTCGGTTCAATTCCGTTAATTGTTCAACTCTGACAACGTAGCCGTTGGTTCAACTCGGCTTGAACAACCGATTCTTGTATCGAGTCGTCGGTTCAATTTGGTAAATCAACTTGCTGTCGCAGAGGGAGTCGGAGAAAAGAAAACCCTAGAAATTCGACTCGGGGCTCAAATCGAATCAGAGCGTTGTGGCTATTGGCGATTAGGTTGCGACTTGGATCTAATGACGAGCGGATGGAGGAAGGCGGTGGGGAAAGTGCAGTCGTTGATGGGAGGTTTGAGCGGGCGGAGCAATGTTGCGGCGTGGGCTGTGGCTGGGACGGCGGCGTACTATCTTTGGGTGAAACCGTCTCAAGATCTCAGGAAAGAGTATCAGGTATTTTTAATGGATTGAATTTTTCTTGTGTTGCTTGGATTGCCTTTTAATTGTGGCATTCTGATGTTAGTTGAACTTGCAGGAAAAGGCAGCTCTTGCTGCGTTGTCAAACTCATATCAATACGCGGAGGCGCAGATGTCTAACATTGAGGTACTTGCGGTTTAAAATGCCGTGAACTTTTTGTGTTGGTATAGCATTTATTCGAGATATTTAATTCAAGCTGGTGTTCTTTGCTCAGGGTCAAGCAAGTAAAAGCTCCGGCCAGCAATAATGAGTTTAAGGATTTTGGCTGCGAGTTTCAAAGTGTTGGGCATACACCATAACCATACAACACATACAACAATGAGCATTTTTTTATGTTCCGTCTTGTGAACTTCATCTTTGATATGTTTGTTTAGTTGTGCAAATCGAAATCAAATGGTTTGTGGATCACCAAATAAATGTAAAGTTTACAGCATGAGTCCGCATTATATTGGATCTTTTTTCCTTATAGGATTTGTCTTACATTATAGAATGATTTCAGATGAACTGATGATTCTCAAATGGTGCTTTGTTACTTATTAATGTGCTTGTCGTGTGGAATATCAGTATTATCCTGTTGGAAATCATGAAGGGAAGGACCATGATTATGCAAATGCGTATTGTAACACTCAAAATTTTATAAATGAATATAAAATAGGAGAGACAAATGATTCTTGTACTGTTGATTTGCGGGTTGCAAGTACAATCTCTATTCATCCTCTAATTTTAAGGTTTGTTTTTGTTTGTTGAATTTGAGTTGACATCAGCGAGGTCTTGTTGACTTGATCTCGTCTGGATGCTGTTGAGTTTGGTTTGACGCCGGTGAGGGTCTGATGACTTGATCACACTTGGACGGACGTTTAATAGTTTCTTTTCCCTAGTGAGGGTCGCGATGATTTGATCCAACCGGAGGCAGAGTGTTGTTTGTTGATTTTTGTTTAGACTCTGACGAGGGTCTTGATGACTTGTTCTCGCTTGGTCGTTGAAGAGTTTAGCTTTTGTGTTTGGCGCCGGCGAAGGTTTTGATGACTTGATTTCACCTGGACGCTGAAGAATCTGAGTGGCAAGAGCTGATACTTCTTTACTGGCATGCGGTGCTGGATTTGCGCACTTGTTGACTGCTAGGTGGCGGAAGATGCGACTCGGACTTTCTTCATTCCTGGCTTCTTGGGAATTTCTTCTTGATTGCAGAATGCTCTAACTTTCTGAATTCTGAATCCGAATTCTCCATGAAAATGAGGCTGAAGTTTTCTATAACTTGGCGGGCTTATGGTGTTGAGCTTCTTGTTGGGCTTGTGATGCTGGGCTTTTTGTTGGACTTGTGGTGTTGGACTTTTTGTTGGACTTAAGAGTGGGCTGACGCAATAAGCGATTTTGGCTCAGACTCATTTCTTTGGCCCAACTGCTTCTTTTGTTGATCGGACGGCCCAATTTTATTAAATTGAATTAAATTGAATTAAAATTTCTTATCAATTCTTTTTTTTCTTATTAATTTCTTATTAATTCAAAATAATTAATTTAACTTTATTTTTCGGCATGAAAATAAATTTTCGATGCCTACACATATTATCTTTGTAATTTGTATTTGTGACTTGATGACCCTATTCATGATGTTTGAGGTTTACTTACGGTATGTGTTGGATATAGGACTCCTAAGCCCAACAGCGATACCTGGAATGATGCTATTCTAGAATCTTCTAATTGATGTCTGGATTGAAAATACATTCTATATCTTGGTAGGGTTGCCTTTTTTTCTTCTAGATTTCTCTTCGTTGAGCCGTGCGTGATTAAAAATGGCTTATCTAGCTAGAGGTATCCTGCAAGTTGGGATTATGCATGTGCCTTGTTTCATTATTGTCTCCTGGATTTTGAGTGAGTCAAGTGCAATGAATAGAATGCAGAAGCTGGGAGTTTTAATTGCTTTGGAGCCCCTTGTATTGATAAGCTTTGGGAATTATTGTCTTTGTTTAAAGTACATTAGTTACTCAGCCTACGGTAGGTTGCAAGTTGATTCTCATCATTAGTGAACACAATGCTCTATTGAAAGAGAGGACAAAATTCCATAATACTTCCATAAAAGTCTCAACTAGTGGTTGCTAGAGTGCTCACAATTATTAGCAAAGTGATTTGTGAGCCCAGCATATGCAACTAAACATCTGCAAGTGACATGTTTAAGCAATTTTGATTTTTTCCTTCCTGTCAATTAATATGTATTGTTGGCTCATTTTTGTTTCAACTCTGCGTTCTCACATTTTTTTTTTGTGCAGTTTTGCAGCTGGGGTAACAAACAGCAAAAAATATCTGATCCAAGTCGCACAAGCTTGGAGCTGGACCATGAAGACCTATACTGTTTCACACTCTCATACAAGATAAAGGGCCATCTTAGAAGTGACCAATTCTAGTTTTCAAGATGATTTGATTAAGAAAAGGACATTATCGTAAATGTCATCATGGATTAGCAGGACAGTGAATTGTTTCTTAATCAGTATTCATTTGCCTAACTGGATTGGACAGTTTGTCTTGTTTTGTTAGAAACCGAATAGTAGACAATGTTGGGGCTGCCTTGCCGTAGCATTGAATCTGCACTCAAGCTGATATGCTCCATGTTTGTTCCTCGAAGTGATGTGTAGACGTAGTTGCTTTGATTTTTTTGAGCTAAAGATAATTTTAATCAAAACATCCATCAGTTGAAAATGATGGTGCATGTATATAAGTAGACTAGAGTTGGTGAGCTTGAATGAAGACATTTATGAATGTGAAGCACTCCAGCAGTAATGACCATTTTGGTTATAAGAGGTGGCCGTTATGACCAAACCCATGATCAAATTTTCATTTTTGGTCATGGAGTGCGACCTCAAGGTAGTCAATTAAAATTGTCTTGTACAACTTTTTAGTTTCATTTGAACTTTTAAATAATTTTATCTTAGATACTACTTCAATGAGAACTCATCTTAATGTGAAAATATGAGAACTCAAATGTTCACAAATAATCACACCGTTTGTGTAAAATTATAATGAACACAAAATATTATATGTTCATCAGAATCTGACAATGAACATAATCAATTTAGTATTCATTATCGACAGACAAATGAAGACATAATATGTAATTATTTATGAATACTCGAGTTCTCACATTCTTATGTTCAGATGAAATCTCTTATGATCCAAAAAAATTCATCTTTAAAATTATAATATTAATATCATCATTCAAACTTTACAATATGATATCCATATTGTTATAATTATCTCTAGAATAGCCATGATCAAATTAAAAAAATATTTATCTTTTTATAGTATGTTTTACTTTACAAATGAAAAAAGAAATTGATGATTTTTTATGTATGTTAAATTTAATTATTTTTAATGTAATTTTGATATTTATATAAATAGGTTGTGTCTTTGAATAATTATTTTATTACTTGTAACTCTATATTTATAAATGACAAATTAATATATTTAATAATAAAAGAAAATGTTTATCGTAGATGGTGTTTTCATGTTATTGCCTATTGGTGGTATGTGAATGACCAAGAAAATTAGACGAGAGAGAAACATATGGAGAGAGGCAACAATAAGCAGCCGTCGAAATGGTTAGCAATTCAAAAGAGTTTTGTATAACGGTTATTTGTTTGTTATTTTATCGATCGAAGTAAGATGATGCAATTTCTCGTTTACAAAATGCAATAAAAATGGTCAGTCGAGTTTGGTTCCTCCGAGAATGAAAGTATAAAATAACAGTCATAATATATGGTCAATCGAGTTTCGTTGCTAGGAGAATGAAAGTACTATAAAAGAAACAGTTTTTTTTTTTAAAAATTTGAATTCTTTAATTTGGTTGGATTCGGTGACTTTTGTTGCACTATGTGAAACTGTATGTACCGGAGAGAATTCCGGGCAAACAGTGTGAAGATGAACTGAAGAGTTCATTTGTAATGGATCCATTAAGTTTGTGAAAATGAAAAGTTTCATTAGGTAATGGATAAGAGCAGTACAGGGTTTATATACAGGAATTTATAGTAAATGGAAATTGCATAAACAATCCTTGTATTTGCAATAATTTCAGGTCGGTCCTTAGGGCTTGGAAACGATGAGAGACGCGATTCCTTGCTGCTGATGCGATGGTGAGCGAAGACGAGCTGGTACGCTCAACAGCCCTCCCTTCAAGCTCAGATTGTGGAGAAGGTTCGTGCAGTTGAGCTTGGAACTGAGCTTGGACAGAGAATCCCCTGATAAAGATTTGGTAAAGAGATCTGCGGGCTGAGATGCCGATGAAAAAAAACGGGAGCGATAAGGCCATGGTGAGATAGGCGAACAAAATGGCAATCGAGCTCCACCTGTTTCGTGCGTTCATGGAAGAGCAGGTTGCGGGCTATGTGAAGAGCGGAATTGTTGGCACGGAAAAGGGGTCTAGGACAAGGAACAGAGACTTGAAGATCTGACAGTAACCTGGTAAGCCAAACAAGTTCTCGACAAGTGTCTGCCATGAATTGATACTCTTCCTCTGCAGAGGAACGAGAAATAACCCCTTGTTTCTTTGTTTTCCAGGACAAGAGTGAAGAACCCAGTGTTACTGCGTAGCCGGTGACAGAACGTCTAGTTAATGGACATGAAGCCCAGTCGGAATCACAGTAAACAGTGAGGGCTAAGGGTTAATTAGCAACGTAGAACAGACCCTGTGAATGGGCAGATTTGAGGTACTTCAAAACTCTATATGCTGCACATAAATGCTCTTATTTAGGATTAGCCATGAATTGGCTTACTATGTGAACTGGGAAAGAGAGGTCAGGTCTTGTGACTGTGAGGTATATTAATTGGCCCACAAGTCGTCGATAAGGTGTAGGATCGAGTAAAGCAGACAAAGAAGAAATAGCTAATTTCTGTTTAGTGTCCATAGGGGTTGATGAGAGTTTACATCCCATGAGACCGGCTTGGTTGATGAGGTCTAAAGTATACTTTTGCTGATTTAGAAAAATACCTTTAGCTGAATAACCAACTTCAATGCCTAGAAAATAGTGTAGCAGCCCAAGATCTTTGATCTTGAAGTGGGAATCAATGAATAGCTTGATCTGATTGATGAATAAGGTAGAAGTCCCAGTTAATAACACATCGTCAACATAGAGCAACAAAATCATGAAGTCCTCTCCTTTTGTATAGGTAAATAATGAATAATCGTTTAGGCTTGCCAAGAAATCATAGTCAACGAGAGCATCACTGAATCTGCTAAACCATTGACGAGATGCCTATTTGAGTCCATAAATGCTTTTGGTTAAGCGACAAACTTTTCCCTGAGATTTTTCAGTTTTGAAAAATCTGGGAGGTAATTTCATGTAAACTTCTTCAGCTAAAACTCCATGGAGAAATGCATTATTAACGTCAAGTTGAAAATATGTCATTGTTTTGAAGCAGCTAATGCAAAAACTGTTCGAACTGTAGGTATTTTTGCAATTGGGGCAAAAGTTTCCTCATAGTCTACTCCTTCTTGTTGTGTGTAACCTTTAGCAACCAGGTGTGCCTTATGTCTTTCAATGGAGTCATCTGAGTGTCTTTTATTCTTGTATACCCATTTACACCCAACACAATTCTTGCCATAAGGTAATTCAGTAATGACCCAAGTGTCATTTTGCTGTAGGGCTTCCAATTCATGAGACATAGCCTTTAGCCAATGAGAAGATTTACTGGCCTGTGTAAAGCTGGTAGGAACTTCATCAGAGGAAAGTTGAAGAGCAAGATGTTGAAATTGGGTGGAGCATCCTGAATAATCCAGGTAAGTAATGAGTGGATATTTTGTGGTGATGGTGATTAAATTGCAAATATAATCGTTGAGTTTGATAGGAGCATAGTGTGGCCTTGTTGATTTGCGAAGCTGGGGAATGGTAGTGGTAATATCAGTAGGGCTAGTGGTGGCAGGTGTGTTAGAGGTATGAATGGGAGGCTCTGTGCGGGGTATTTCTTGTGGTGTTTGTGTTGAAATGGTAGGTAAAGGAACTGGTTGAATGAGTGGGGAATTGGACTTGGGTGTCGTAGGTTTAGGAATAGCAAATGGAAAAATGTCTTCATGAAAGATAACATTCCAACTCACAAAGGATATCCTTTTTGGCCAAAAGGATATCCCAGAAATACACATGACTTTGCCCTTGAATCAAATTTATTTGTCTGAGGTGAAAAATTAGTGGCATAGCACAGGCAACCAAAAGTTTTGCTGAGACTGAAATTTGGAAGGGTTTGAAGTAGTACCTCATATGGAGATTTGCCGTGTAGAATTTTGGAACGTATTCTGTTTATGATATATGTTGAAGTAAGGATTGTATCCCCCCCAAAATCAAACTAGGATTTGAGACTAAATTCTTAGTGCCCTGGCCGTTTCCAGTAGATATTTGTGTTTGCGCTCTACTACCACATTTTGTTGTGGGGTATATGTGCATGAAGTCTGTTGGATACATCCAACTGAATGCAAAAAAGTGGTCATAGTGTGGCTGAGAAATTCTTGACCATTATTTGATCTGAGAGTTTTTATTCTCTTCCCAAACTGTGTTCAATTAGTCTGAAACATCTTTGAACATGGGTAGCAACTTCTCTTTTTGTAGACATAAGGATAGTCCAAGTAAACTTAGTGAGATCATCAACTATAGTAAGAAAATACTTGGCCCCAGTGAGAGTAGGAACTTTGTAAGGTTCCCAAATGTCAATGTGAATAAGATCAAAAGATTCATTGCTCTTTGTGTTGCTGTCTGGAAAGGCAGTCGTTGTTGACGTGCCTGGGGACATATGTCACAAAAACAAGTAGCATCTTTGCAACTTACGGTAGGAATATATTTTGTAAAATATGAAAAGAGTTTAGAAAAAGGGACATGTCCCAATCTTTTATGCCATAGAATTGCAGAGGTCTGATCTGATTGAATAGACATGCATTTCTTTTGAGACTCTGTCTGAAGGATGTATAGGGCTTCTCACTGATTCACCGATTGGTTGTAAAATCTGTGTTTTTGAGTCCTATAAATAGGTTGTTGTGTCATTAAACTGAATGGTATTTGTTGTACCTTTGAGTAGCTTAGCTACACTAAGAAGATTGAACTGAATAGCAGGGACCAGCAGCACGTCAAAAAGTGTAAGGTTCTTGTTGACAGCTGACTTCCCATAATGTGTGAATGTGACTGTATTGCCATTAGGCATAGAAACCTTGTATGGAACAATTAATTGTTGGACATCATGTAAGAGATGCAAATGTGGAGTAATGTGGTCAGTAGCACTACTGTCTATGATCCAAGAATCAGAAGAAAGTTTAATGTGTGTCAACCAAGTGATACCTGATAATGTTTGTCCTGGAAGTGATTGATCTGATTGATCGGTGTCAAAATAGTCTAATATTTGGACACCTATTTGCTTATGTTCTTCGCTTTTATCATATAAATTCGATCATATTCTACACTCATAGTGTCATTTCAGGTATAAAACATATTTTATGATTATTGTAGAAGTTTGGAGAAGAACAGAGCAAAAACGAGGAAAAAATAACCAAAGTCAGTGTATTTTCGGTCTTTCGGACCTTTGGTGCTTCGAAATCTTCCACATGATGCATACGTTGTCCGATTGAGGTGATTCAAAATGCGTTGGAAAGCTAATTCAAAGATCTAAAACTTTCATGAGGATGACAAAGGCTTTAAACCTTTTGATGAGGACTCAGAGGTTTTCAAGAGGTTGCGGTGTTTAGTAATCCCTACCATGATTTTCATTCCCAAATCTTGTAAGAGGAGGGTAGCTAAAAGTTATGCAGATGCTATCAGAGCAATTAATGAGGTCCCGGGGGATCTTAGCCATTGGGTAATTATACAAATCTTCGTGGTGACCGTTCTCAGGTCAGTAGGTAAGGAAGAAAGGGGTGGCATCTCCTTGTCTATGTTAGTGACCCAACGATTAACTGTTTGGCAAGGAGGAGGGGGAGGCCAACGACGTCTTTGGCAGGAGGTGACTGGTAATCAGACTTATAGGGAACATGCGTTGGTTTTTTCAATGGAAGACCAAAAGAAGATAAATGTGAAGCGTTGTAAGAAGTTGGCGACTGTTGGTCGTCTCGGGGATGCTGCTAATGCTTTAGTTAGTGGAGGAGTTTTGTCGCATTCTCAAATTTTGGTTGAGGAGCCCACTCGGTTGCACCCGCATGCTCCGCTTCCGGCAGTTCCCTCGGGGCAGCCTCCGGCTTCGTTAGTGCCTTTGTGGGAGGATGTGTGGCATGCGCTGAAATCTTTTCCGAGTGAGTCTTCCGGTGGGAGAGATGGACTTAGGCTGGAATTATTGTTGGATATGCTTCAAGGTGTTGCCAATAGGGAGGAGGAAGTGTTTGTGCATTCAGTTTTCACGGCGCATGTTGCTTTTGCTGAGTGGTGGAGTGCCCCCTTATTTGGCTCTGTTCCTCATGAGTGCGCCTATTACTCCTTTTAAGAAGTCTGGAGGGGGCGTTAGACCGGTTGGTGTAGGGGAGGTTTGGCGTCGTCTGACGTCAATGGTGGCTTTGAGGGCAGTTAGTGCCTCAGCTAGAACTATTTTGCTGACTTTTCAGCTGGGGGTAGGGGTTAAAGGTGGAGCGGAAGCCATTACACACTCTATAAACCACTTATTAGCGAAACATTCTGATGACGAGGATTTCGGGATTTTGAAAGTGGACCTTACTAATGCCTTCAATTTAGTCAGCAGGACAACTTTTTTGGAAGGAGTGCGTCAGCATTTTCCAGCTCTAAGTACTCGCTGCTCCTTCCTCGGCTGAAACGTCTTCGCACGTCATCGCAGTTCGCACCGCACCGCAGCCGCACCTCTCGCACTCGCGCAGCCACACCGCTCGCACCTCTCGCACGGTCGCACCTCTCGCACCTCTCTCAAACCGCAGCCACACGTCTCAGGTTAATTCTTTGTTTTAGTTAATTCTTTGCTTGAT
>JAWWMW010001398.1:181446-196738 GCA_035048345.1 Echeveria elegans
TGAGAATGTGATTTATGTATTCAGTCTGTTCGAATGAGGCAGCTAAAAGCACAGTTTCATTGGCTTTGTAATATGTAAAAGCATTTTGAGATGCAAAGAATCACGTTTGTCGCAGATACACAAGCAGATGATAACATTCTATTTACATGATGCTTCATTTTGGAGGGCAGTAAGGCACTATACATAATACATTGTATCAGAAATCTTCTTGTTTCGTTCACGCTCCAACTTTATATTTATATTTTTTTAAATAAATGTTTTAGAAAATTTAAATTTCTCATAATATTTCATATAAACAATTAAAAAATTCTGTTAAATTTTAGAGATGTTCAAAAAAAAGTTTAAAACATTAAACAATTTTTTTTATATTTTTAATAAAATTTTAAAATATAGAATTAAATTTATACAAAAAATTGTTAAGGCATAATTTTTAAAATTAAATATGACACAAAATGGGTGGCTTTTTAATATTTATCTTCTGAAGTTTTGAATGTTTTTTAATTTTTTGTTATTATTTATGAATTGTTTTAAACAAATAGGTGTTTTTAAATTGCCGATGGGTGAATTTTTTACAAGTTTTTTTAATGGATGATTTTTGGTAAAAAATATATTTTAATCGATATTTCTGAGTAATATCGGATATTACGGGTGGCTTTTAGAAAACTCAGTATTTTACGAGTGATTTCATATAATTAACCCAAAAAACAAATATGATTTTTGAGAGCTTTGGTGTCAATTTTTTTGCAATACATGAAGATGAAGAGAAGATATTTTGGGAAGGCCTTCAAACAAGATCAGCGACGATTATCTATTAGTCTGTCGCCGCAAATATAAACACAACGAAAAAACACGAAATATAGACTTTCAAGAATCTTTATTTTTTTTAGAAATAAATTAAGTTTCCCAAAACTGAATGTCTACCTAACCGTTTGGATTCCAGAAAATTAATCGAAAAGAAACTGATATGAAAAATTTAGAGAAAACAAGTGTCTCGCTGAAAATTTAATGAAAAAGTTTAAAAGAGTTTCTAATACTAAAATTTTATTTCTCATTGAATAACCAAAAGTACTCATTCATTTTTTTCCATTGATTTTTTTCTTACGGTTCACTAAATTTTCCATGAACCAAACAAAACCTAATGGCTTGGAGTTTAACACTTATATACTACTGTACTATTTTTATTGCACATTAATATTATCAATATACAACTGTAACACTAAAACTTGTAAAAACTTAGTTGAAGAAATGAATGAATGACCAACCAAACTCGAAAACCCTCATCACATTCCATTTTACCTTCATCTCCATTCTTTCTATAGCTTCAACCCCTAAAGCCCTCATCACATCCCCATTCCACCCTCTCCCTTTGGAGATCATACTGCTTGATTTTGTTTATATTTATTAGACACACTCCTGCTTTTTTACAACATTACCATAAGATTTAGGCAGGTAGCTGATTTGTTGTTCCAGAGGTTGTCTTTTAGTATTTTATTCTCTCTTAAAGATTGCTAGCTTGAAAGATGAGTTGCTGGAAAGATCGATTCCTCGCTCATCTTTTTGCTATTATTCTCATCCTCTTGCCAACTATTTTACTTTTATTTATTTCAATGCTGTTCTTGATGGGAGTTATGTTGGTATGGTATGAATTTTAGCAATGCTTTGATACTTGGAAAATGCTACAATTTTCTGTTTCCGAGATCCTAAATTAAATTCCAGAAGTGAATTTCTTGTATTGAGATTTTATTGTATGTTATTTTGCAGGAGCGTCAATTTGCAATAGAGCTACCACTGAGTTGATTGATAGTTACCAACTGTTTGTATTGATGTAATGGGGCTTCTGCTTCACCGACGCCTCACCGTGTTTTTTATGCTGAGTTGGTTTTCCAGCTTGACCTTGGCAGACATCTCAGAGCAGTCCCCTGCACGAATGGCAGATATGCTTCTTCGAGAATATGCATTCAAGGCGTTAAGCAATTCCAAGACTGGGGTCATATATGATGGGAACGTTCCTGCAAATTTGACAGGGATTAAAATTTCCGCATTGAGATTGAGAAGTGGTAGTTTGAGAATTCAAGGTGTGACATACAAGGAGTTCCAGATACCGGTTGGAGTTGACGAATCTCCTAATGTAGAGAGACTTGTGCTAGTGTATCAAAATTTAGGCAATTGGTCTTCCTATTTTTATGAGTTGGATGGGTACATCCACTTAACTCCTGTGTTGGGTCTTCTTGCTTACAATGCTTCAGATTTATTCTCAACAAGTTTACCAGAGCTGGACTTTAGCGCATCGGAGAATCCAATATCTGTAAAGTTTGATGATCCAAGACCAGCTCCTGAAGGCTCTTTGCCTATGTGTGTTAGATTTGATTTACATGGCTTGCTGAGCTTTAGCAAGGTAACATTAGGGAATACTTGTTTGACATACAATCAAGGTCACTTTTCCATAGTTGTCGCTTCTATTGCTCCTGCCGCCCAACCAGGACCATCTCAACATGACGAAAAGGAGGTGAAATACTCCCTTGATCTGACAGTTATTGTTTCTGCTGTTGGTGGACTTGTTTTGGTTACGTTTCTGAGTTTCCTTATATTATGTACACGGAGATGGGAGCATGGAGGGAAGATTCGATGCATGGAAAAGGCTTCAGAAGTCGGTGACTCACTTAAGATGACTTCTGTTGGCGCTTCAAAAGCACCTGCAGCATCAAATACCAGAACCCATCCAACCCTGGAAAGTGAACATGTTGCATAGGCGCATCAGCTCTATTCTTCGATTCTTACATTCTTTGCTACATTCAAATTTATTGAAGAAGTTTCATATATACCTCATTTTCAACTCTTTCTGAATGTAGTTTTGGCACATAATTACAAAGCGCACACTAGCAGGTTATCTATTTGTTTCACTGTTTTAGTTGTGATTCCTTCCTTTGGTTGATTCTTTTAGCAGCCTCGACTGGCTAGAAAAAAGTGAATACTGAATAGCAGTTTAAGAAATCTATGGAAAACAGCAACAGCATATGCTAAAGATCACAGTTTGAATATTTTCAGGTTTCTCCATTTCATCGTCTAGCCTCAACGCATTCAACGTAGAGGAGAGTGTTAACATGAATATTTTCCACTGAAAACTGAACACTGCTGAGTGCAAACTACGGATATTTATTTTAATCGACTCTTGATCAGTCTCAAACTATACATCAATAACAGTACTAATATAATCTCTAGCAAAATACCAAGCTTAAAATATACTCTGATGATAGTTTTGACTTGCCGTAGAGACAAAGACAGGTTGGGGGTGTGTGAACCGCTCCTCCAGGTCCTTTTAAGTTATTACTCTACGCATAGGTGCTTCCGAATCTACACAGTGGATGCAAACATATGGGTAACAAATCATTTATTTTAAAATAGATAGGAATAATTTGAAAAGCAGAAGTATCCGTGTCATCATACATGCCACTTTCTGAAACAAACAAAAACTGGTGGAAAATCACGTAAGAGTTACATACAACAGGCAGTTTTTGTCGAAAAATGACAAGCATAAAGAGTGTTCTCACAAACTATCTTCCCATCTTGCGAGGCCAACACTACTCTACCGGACTGTAAAACAGTGTGCAACTAGGTAAGTTAGTTCTTTCAAAATTCATGAATTTATTCTCGATTTGGAAAACAGTGCTTACCAGTAAGGTTCGAGGGAGTCAGCAGTCTTAGTTGGCGGTGGGAGATAGACACTATCAAAAGTAACTTTCGGAGCATGCACGCCCGCCTTCTGAGCATACTCATGAGCATCATTACCCGCCACACCACAGACTCAACCAACTTATGATCAACTTCTCTGCATCTTAACAGCACTGAAGGCTCCTTCTGCCTTACCAATCCCTGCAGTATTCCAAACTCCAGTCAACTTAAACAAAATATGTACAAACTTATCAAATATCAACAACTTGGAAGCATAACTGAACAATCAAGCCTTTCAGAAGCTTCTATACTGAGGATCATTCTCAGATACAAGGAGCAATGTCTTGCTAGCTTCATTTTTCATAGCTTTCACTAAGTCATCCTGCGCCTGGAGTACCTTTATACGCAAAGAGTTTAGCTGCAAAATAATTCAAAATCAAAAAATCAAAAATCAAAATTCTGGAATCCCCTAATCCCAAATTTTCAATCAAATTTGTGCAAAGGGGAAAATTGTGTACATTTTTTTACGGATCTCAACTTGCTTGGATTTGCGCTCATACTCGTGTCTGACCTTCTTCTTCTCGGCCTTGAAAAGCTGCAGTTTCTCAATGTTGAACTCCTGCAACCAACCATAACCAAATTCAACTCAACGAGATGTAATTTTCTGTAAAAAAAATCGATGCGTTTGTGATCGTAGCGGTTACCTCCTAAGCGGAGGCGGAGATCTCACTGGCCTTCTCCTCAGCCTCCTGGCGGATGAATCGAACCATCTGCTGGATCTGCTGAGTCACATCGGCGTCGTTCATATTGATGAGGGGAGTTAATTAGGGTTTCGATGTTTGATATTGATGGATTGTGAAATTTTGATGGATCGAACCGAGAAAGCGGTTGAAATGACACGTGGCGACTTCCGGTTAGTGCGGGAACTCACTTTTCGGATCTCTGTTCGGCATTAAAATTAGCCGGTCAAGAAAAAGAAAATAGAAAAACAGAGTTCACAGAAGAAGACGGAAGATCAGAATATGCGAGCTGCAATTAGCAACGATATATAAATGGAATTGTTTGGAAGTATTAATTGTTTGGGAAGTAAAAACGGTCCAAGTCACCAAAATGATGTAGTTTTATGAAAATTAAATTGAACATCTACTAACGTAAAATGATATAATTTCGTGTTAGGTTGCCATCACTCGTTAGCAAAACGACATAGATTTGTGAAAGAGAAAGTTGAACTTAAAGAAGCCTTATCATCATTGATTGTGCGTCTTCTCTCTTGACCGAATAAAAACAAGATATGATTTCTGTCAGTGAGGAGAAAAATGACGCGCTGACTTCATGAGGAGGTTTGGTAGGATGAGGATGGATGCCTGTATAAATAAAGGTTGCGTCTTCATTAAAAAAACATCAGTAGAATCACAATAACGACAACAATCTTCTTTTTCTCTTTTCGTATGAGTTTTCGGTTGATAGTGAAAATAGTCTGTATTTTGCATTCTTCATTTTTATGGGGTTACTGAAGGTCCAATTGTTGTATTCTGTGAGGTCGAGTGCCATCGAAGAACCGAGCACCAGACGGAAACAATAAGACTTTAAAAAAATTGTCGAGCAAGCTTCAACCACAATTTCGATTTTGTATCGTTTACTTATTACTGGTTCATTCGCTTCAATTAAATTGTCTTTAATTTAATTGTAAGTTGTGTAGGGGTGATCTTGAAGTATGTATTGAGCCGCAATTAATTTAATTTGTTGTTACTGATTTGATTTTATTTACTTGTCGACTGAGTTGATAATCAGATTTTTTTTTTAAGCTGGACGGAGCCAGCACCTTTATTAGAAAGGATCCGAAGAGCCCGGATCGAGGCTAATACAAAAAAGACAGGCCTGACCCTCAAGCGCCAGCTGGTGTTTTTTTTTAAAAGCTGGACGGAGCCAGCACTTTAACTACCGTGTGACGACTCTTTCCTCCAGTTCCAAACGCAGTCGTTTTGCCTCTGCTTTGGATTTTTATGCAATTTCTTCAGTTCTGCACTTTTGATTGAATTGATTCCAAGCCAGTTTTTACAAATCTTCACCTTGGTTTGCAATCATATTCAGTCCTTATAGTGGTTCATTACTCCTTCTACGTCTCTCCAAGTTTGATCAATCTGAGACATAGCTCAAACTTGGTTAGTGGAACAACCTTTGTTAACATGTCAGCAAGATTTTCATATGTTGAAATTTTTTGTATCTTAACTTCACCCGAGCTCATCATTTCCCTTACAAAAATGCAATTTTACATCAATATGCTTTGACGTTTCGTGAAATACTTGATGCTTAGACAAGTGTATTGCTCTTTGTGAAACACATTGTAGAGTTACTGATTTCTGTGCATACCCTAATTCTTACATCATTTCTTATAGCCAAATTCCCTCTTTAGCTGCTTCTATTATGGCAATAAACTTAACTTCTGTCGTTGAAAGAGCCACCATTGACTGTAAACTTGCTTTCCAGTATACCACAGACACACACTGTAAATAGATATCCAGTCTGAGATTTTCTTGTATCCAAGCTCCCTGTAAAATTTGAGTCCAAATAACCCTCTACTAGTTCATTGTATTTTCCTCCATAACACAGCCTCTTATTCACTTGTCCTTTCACATACCTCAGAATCCATTTCAAGGCTAACCAATGTCTTTTTCCTGGCTTTATCATATATCTACTTACTATACTTACTGCACTTGCAAGATCAGGTCTGGTGTAGACCATGGCATACATCAAGCATCCAACAATATTAGCATATGAGATTTTGCTCATCTCTGTTTTTCTTCATCAGTAGTAGGACACATGTCTTTACTTAATTTAAAATGAGGAGCAAGAGGTACCTTAACTGGTTTTGATGTAGAAAATACAAACCTCTCCAATACTTTTCCAAGATAATTCTTTTGGCCTAGAAACAGTAGCCCATTCTTCCTGTATCTTTCTATTTCCATTCCATGTATTTTCTCAGCCTTTCCCAGATCTTTCATTTCAAACTTTTCACTTAATTGTTCCTTCATTCTGATGATTCCCTTTCTGTCCTTTCAGGCTATTAACATAGCATCTACTTATATCAACAAATATACTGTATTTCCAGACTCAAGCTTCTTATGATACCCACACCAATCATAACTAAACCTCTGAAACTTATGAGTTATCATAAATTCATCAAACTTCAAATACCACTGTCTTGTCTTGGGAACTATTTTAATCCATATTAATATTTCTTCAGTATGTATACCTTCTTATCAGGGTTTTCTTCTTCAAACTGTTTAGGTTGTTTCATCCAAATCCTTTCCTCAAGTTCTCCATGTAGGAATGCTATTTTTACATCCAGCTGCTCTAGCTCTAGATTTTAATGAGCTACCAGAGCCAATAATATCCTTATTAATATGTGTTTTACCATTGGAGAATATATTTCACTAAAATCCACCCCTTCTTCTTGTGTGAAACCTCTAGCCACTAGTCTGGCCTTCAACCATGGTGTTTCAACTTCAGAAATCCCTTTTTTAACTTTGAAGATCCATTTTGAGCTCACCGAAATTCCCCTATAGGTGTATCTACAATTTCCCATGTATTATTTTTGTGTAGAGACTCCATTTCTTCCTTCATGGCTTTGATCCACTTGTCAGCATTTACTGAAGACAATGCTTCCTTATATGTTCTAGGATCACTTTCTTCAATCTGTTCAGCCACATTTAAGGCAAAAGCTACCAAATCACTTTCTTCAATCTGTTTAGCCACACTTAAGGCAAGACAAAAACTAGATTTATATAACTCAATGGAGCCATGGATGGTGAGAGGATATAAAGCTAGTCTAGTTGCGTTCTATGATAGTTATTCGATAAACCGAGAAAATGAGAATTGTTTCGTCATGATTGGTTTTAACATGATAGTTCAACAGTCGAGACTGAGAGCTATAAGTTGTTATTACTTTGCTAGGTTTTATATAAACTTCAATATTAATTTGCTCTGCATTATTTTCATGACATGTTTGACATATATCCATGAGTATTAGTGGTGAAATTATATTCCTGCCTTTGCTTTTTGATCTTCTGTTTGATATGTTTCACAATTTGCTCTGATATGTTTGACATGCTTGACAGTTTACTCTGATATGTCGATAATTAACCAGGATGTTTCCAATCTTTCCAAAGTGCCAATAACTATGTGATATTTCAGATATGCATACTTGTTGTGTCCAGAGGGAACATACTTGTTCTTAGCTTGTTTCTAAAGGTCAGTCTTTGGAAGTTCCTTATTACTCGCATGTTTCTTCCATATCTTATATGGAGATTCAACGTCTCTAGTGAAGCGATGTGGCTGCTTAGCTCATTTGATCTTTTGTTTATTTTTTTGAAATTTTGAACATCGTTCAGTTTCCTTTTTATTTGCAAGGGACTGATACTTAGATGTTTTCTGCTCAAGTTTCTCTGATGGACTGATCAATGCCAGGTCAGAATCCCCTTTTGAGGTTTGATGTCTCTGTCTCTGTCTTCTTGAGAGTGTGATCTATTACCCAATTTTGTTTCTACTTGTCATCAGCTGTCTGACCATTTAGTATCGACTGCTTACAGAAGTTGTATCCTCTTCACAATTTTTTCTTGCAAAGCTAACACAGATCTAGAGCAAGACTCTGATACCAATTATTGGATCGTCGTTAGTTTAGCATAGATAACTCAAGTTCACTAGAGGATGTGTCCTTGAGTTATAATGCATAATAGAATAATAATAATAAACATAAAAGTAAGGGTTAATTACAGAAAAGACCCGTATTTGTAGCATTTTTTTCAAATGACACTCATCCGTTTATTTTTCACACTTAAAGACCTCCATATTTTCGTCGTTATCATTTTGACACCCTCCGTCATAATTAACGATAATTTATCCCTTAATCGTATTTTTTATAACTTTAGGGGCCAAATTGAAAATGAAAAAAATACACCACAGCCTCCCCTCCCTCCTCCCTCACCACCACCACCACCTCCTCCTACATCACCACCACCTCTCCTCCCAACTCCTCCACCACCATGCGGAAGAGGAGGGTGGTGGTGGAGGTGGAGGAGGGGTGGTGGAAGAGGTGGAGGAAGGGGAAGAGGACGTGGTGGAGGACGTGGTGGTGGTGGTGGTGGAGGTGATGGTGGTGAGGGAGGGGGGAGGGGAGGTTTTGGTGTATTTTTTTATTTTTAATTTGACCCTAAATTTTTTAAAATTACGATTAAGAGGTCAATTGTCGTTAATTACGACGGAGGGTGTCGAAATGATAACGGCGAAAACGTGGAGGTCTTTAAATGTGAAAAATAAATGGAGGGGTGTCATATAAAAAAGTGCTACAAATATATGTCTTTTTCTGTAATTAACCCTAAAAGTAAAGTAAAGACAAATACTCAAGATTTATAGTCGAAACCATTCGCACTGGGAAAATCCACTACCTTCCGGCAAAAACATTCTCATTGCTATGCCCGATATATTTTTCACGTACAAGTAGATTGGTCCTACAAACTACGTGAATCAACCCGAAATAATGAAGATTCGCCTCTCCTTTGCGCCAACCTCACAGAGCAATATGGAACCATACACATGTCAAACGTAAACGATTACTCTCCAATACGGTGAGCGAACAGAGAACTCGCATGAAAGCATGAAACTAATTTCTCTCAAATTAACCAACGTCTTGATTAAAGAAGTTGAAGATCTATTTATACTGATCGGATAGGGTTTCCTTCTTTACTTCTCAAGCAAGAAGATACTCATGAGATATTAAGATATTCAAAATATAATGACAAATTTATATATTTATCTCTAAAAGGAAACAAAGATAAAGCATATCAATCTCTATATATTTGTACATATCAAGTTCCAAATTCAAATTATGAACTTTCTTAAATGGAGAATATATTACGTCATTATATTTTATGCACACATAACCCAATTTGTTGTTACGTCATGCTGATGTCAACAACGCTACCCAAGGAAAGGTCTTCCCTTTCTTCCCTCGCTTTGCTCACGTATATCAGAAATGATTCCCTTCTTCCATTTCTGTGTGCTTGCTTGATCAAATTTATGCACACATAACCCACGTTATCTAAGTGTTTGTTTCATCGAAATTTGATAGGACATGAGTTCCAACACTATGTATGTAATGTCAACTATGTGCATTATATCGATCTATAAGACTGTATGAGTTATGCAATGCGATCAAGCTCATCCTTAGAACATAATTCTCCTCCTTAAAATTGAAATTACTAACCAAATGACGAATAGAAAACATGAATCGGAGGTCATTTTGCGTCATTCGTTGCTGTCATTATTCTTAAGTGCATATCAGAAATGATACATAACCCTCTATTAGTGACACTTTCCTTAACACATCTAATAAACTACTCCCTCTGTCCTGGTTTCTTGTTCTTGTTTGGATTGTAACACATTTTTTAAAGAAATAATAGGAGTGTGAAAGATAAAATAAGATTAAGATAAGTGAGTGGAAAATAAAGTATGGAATAGAGTTTTATGTGAGAGATAAAGTAGGAAAGAGAATTGTCTGAAATGAAAATAGGAAGAATAAAAGGGGACATCGAAAATGGAAATAGAAAGAAAAAAAAAGGATAGAAGGAGTACTTAAACTTGTAATATTTTCACTCACATCTAAAGAAAAAGCGATAGGTAACAACATATTATTGGCATCAAAATCAGTAGCTCTGACAGCCTCCGACTGTCTCTCATTATAACTTTCAGACAAACGAGGAACATCAACACCGATCACTCCACAACATTCTTGAAAAACCAATCCCAAAATATATGAATTGAAACTGTCCTCAAATCCATATCAATGATACCATTTCTTTTTTTTTTTCGATAGTGGATTACATTGAGTATATCATTTTTAGTACAAGATTAATATCATCAAGCACATTTTACTCTAATTTAAGCACATCTCGCAACATCCGATTCCTCTTTTCCATCAATCTTCAGAATGTGTCCCTTGAGTTTTCAACAATCGACACTCTTCTACCTGTAAGGGAAGAATAATAACACCCTTCCACGCAATGTTAATTGTGGGAAGAAATCATGACAACAAAGGTGTGGTTCGAACCCTCAAATGTGAGGTTTCAATAAAGAGCTCAAACCACTAAACCAAACCCTTGTTGGCAAGGGTACCCCGTTTCAAACGATTCCGGAATGTCATCCAACATTATAATTTAAAAAGAAACGGAATGTCATCCTACATTATAATAAAAAAAATAAAAAAAATCAAAGAAGGAATGCCATCCTCCAAAACCTTCCTCCTGATCTCCAAATGCGTTCTTCATGCTTCTTGTTGGCATTTCCACGCCCTTTCAAGTAAAGAATCTCTTTAGATCATCATTTCCGCTTGCATTTTCTTCAAAGCCAAACGCAAATACGTGCACAAACCAGAAAATCCACGCCCTTTACGTATTTTTTTTTATAAAGCTGAGAATGGGACACGTCGTATACATGTGGGCTGACTTACCTAATATCCCAAGCCTGAAAATCCAAATCAATTTCTTCTCTTCAGAAACCAAACACAACCGTAAAGAATCAAAATCCAAAACGACCTTCCAAACCAGCAGCTTCCTCATCCGCAATTCTCCGCATCGATTCCGAACCCGACGACGCCGATGAGTCTCGTTGCGGTAGCTCCTTACTTTTCGTTGCCGCTCAAGACGCGCGGATTGTCGTCGCGGTCGAAGGCGCGTCGGTTTCGTCTGACGGTTAGAGCGGCGGTTATTGAGGCCAGACCAAGGCAGACGGCGCTTGCTGTTAGAGAATCTGTGTTTGATAGAGCTGAGGATATTCAGGCTGAGGCAAAGGCTATGGCTCGTGCTGTCGGTGCCACTGTTTACACTCCCGAAATGCTCGCTTCCAGATACGGTTCTCGTCCGCTCAAGGTTTGAGTGTTTTACCTTTGACTTGATTCCATTCGTGTTGATTTGATTGATTGAGCTTTTCTGTGTGTGCGTGTGCGCGCGCGTTTGGTGTTTGGTAGGTAGTGAGGAGAAGTGTGCAGATATTGCTCGACCTAGGCACGTTTGGGTTGAAGTTGCTGATTGATAAGAGGAATGGGCAGTTAAACCGGAATAAGAGGATGCGAGCTATCGAGCTGAGAAATATTTTTACTAGGTTGGGGCCTACTTTTGTGAAAATAGGTCAGGGATTGAGCACCAGGCCTGATCTCTGTCCGGCAGAATATCTTGAGGAGCTTTCCGAGCTTCAGGTTTCTCACATACTATCTATTTAAGTTGAGCTAGATGGACATTGATTAGTTGTTGAGATGTGTTGCTATTTCAATGCTTGCTATCTGACTTTTTATGTGACCAGGACTCATTGCCTACCTTTCCAGATGCAGAGGCATTTGCATGTATTGAGAAAGAGCTGGGAGTTTCCCTGGACTCCATTTACTCGTTCATATCAGCTTCTCCAATAGCTGCAGCAAGTTTAGGGCAGGTTTATAGAGCCCAACTTAGATCTACTGGTCAGATTGTCGCTGTCAAGGTTCAACGGCCTGGTATTGAAGAATCTATAGGACTTGACTTTTATTTGATACGAGGTCTTGGATTTCTCATCAATAAATATGTCGATATAGTCACCACTGATGTTGTTGCCCTTGTTGATGAGTTTGCAAGAAGAGTTTATCAGGAACTTAACTATGTGCAGGTTTGTCTCGCACTTTTATCTGTCAACATGTTTGTTGTATGAATTGCTTGCCATGAATGTACCTAATCTTGGGAACCTCTAAAATTTTATACTGCAGTCCGTAACTGTCTCCATATTTACTGAGTTCTGGGATGCAATGGTTGTCATAGCTAGTTCAATGTACTTCTGGGTTTGAATGATAATTTATGGCAGGTCTATGCAGGAGGGTCAAAATGCTAGGAGGTTTAAAAAGCTATATGCAGACAAGCAAGACGTCCTGGTTCCAGATATCTTCTGGGACTATACAAGTGGGAAGGTGCTAACTATGGATTGGGTGGAAGGTGTCAAATTGAATGAGCAAGAAGCTATTGAAAAACAGGGGCTGAAGGTGTTGGATTTGGTGAATGCAGGTATACAATGCAGTCTTCGGCAACTGCTTGAGTACGGATATTTTCATGCAGATCCACACCCTGGTAACCTCTTGGCAACACCTGAGGGAAAACTTGCGTTTCTTGATTTCGGAATGATGAGTGAAACTCCAGAAGAAGCAAGATATGCTATAATTGGCCATGTGGTTCACATGGTTAACCGTGACTATGAGGCAATGGCTCGTGATTATTATGCACTAGATTTCCTCTCACCAGATGTGGATGTGACCCCTATTGTGCCTGCTCTTAGAGATTTTTTCGATGATGCACTAAATTCCACCGTGAGCGAACTAAATTTCAAGACACTGGTGGATGGGCTAGGTGCTGTTTTGTACCAATACCCATTTAATGGTACGCTTTAGCCTGCTTTAAAACCATTAGTTCTCCTGCTTTCTTGATTTACTAAATGAAAGAGGCTAGTTAGTACTTAGTAGTCTTAAGCTTCTAGATCATGCGGATAATATCAAGCCTTAAGCTCAATAATAGTGTTATTATGTACATTGCCAAAGAGTGATACAGTCAAATTAGTGAGTTAAGACTAGAATACATTTACAACTTTGAATATATTGCTTCTCATCACGAGGCTTCTATATGCTATTATAAAAGAGTTCTTCCATTCTTAAATAATATTTGCATCATGTGTGATATTATATTTGTTTAGACTTTGTGCTGATGGGAATTTGATGATTGAAATTTCATCTTTTGCAGTTCCTGCTTACTATGCTTTAATATTGAGGTCGCTCACAGTTTTGGAAGGCCTAGCTCTGTACGCTGATCCAAATTTTAAAGTCTTGGCTGCTTCGTATCCGTATTTTGCCAAAAGGCTTCTTACTGATCCCAATCCATATCTAAGAGATGCTCTGATTGAGTTGTTGTTCAAAGATGGGAGGTTTAGGTCGGAATCTTCATTTGCTT
Organism: Echeveria elegans; assembly: GCA_035048345.1. Taxonomy (NCBI): domain Eukaryota; kingdom Viridiplantae; phylum Streptophyta; class Magnoliopsida; order Saxifragales; family Crassulaceae; genus Echeveria; species Echeveria elegans. The sequence continues at coordinate 195,126 of JAWWMW010001398.1, forward strand.
AGTATTATATCTTCTTACTTGTCATGTGTAGCCATTTCTGCTTCTTTCCTGTTGATTCTGCTCATGCATATTTGCTTTTTGGCGCTCGTGTAGGTGGAACAGACTTGAAAACTTGCTTGTTCAAGGAAGACAGGATAGAGATTTTGCTGCAAAAGATGCTTTGCAACCTGTCCTTAAATTGCTACTGGGTCCGAACGGTGCAGAGCTCAGAGAACTTGTTATTAAGGAGTCTATCCGTGTTACTGAAGCTATAATCGTGGGTACCACGATAGACACATACAGTTCTATCCCTGAACTAGTGAAAAACATATTGTTTGCTGGAAGCACAAGTGCCCCCCTTCTCCTCAATGACGGTGAGAAACGAAACATGTTAGAACTTCGAGACCAGGTATTCAGGATCTGGGGGCTTCTACAAACGTCAAACAACTTTGATCCGACCATCCTGCAGCCAATACTTCAAGTAAGAACTTATTATGAAAGATGTTAGTTTTCAGTTATATAGGTATGCTGAAAAGAGGAGATGAACTGTATTGAATTAATTTGAGAGCAAGTTCAGTTTGTGGAGCTCTTATTAACCGAATACTTGGAGACTATGAACAGCCCATTCCCAATAGAATTAATATTTGGGACTGGTTCTTGATTAAAGTATAATAATGTAGAACAAAGTTCTCTGTCAGCGTTAAAAATATGCTCATAGATAGATCACCTGTTACAATTCCCCCGCTTTTCTATCTTCTGATACTTGGACCTTCTGAGCATTCTTAGTTTATGCTAATTTTTCCCCCCAGCATTACAAGTAACTGCAGAATGTGAAAACTCTCTTATTTGGAAATTGTGATCAGGTCCTTCAAGAGCCTGAGGCGCAGAGTTTAGGTGGGCGTCTTATTGGTGGTATTACTCAACGGCTGGCAGCACGGCTATTGCAACAGTTTCTCAGAGCCCCGCCATCAGTTCCAGCCACAACCTCATAATTGTCCATTGTTTTTGCCACTCCCATGGGTAAGTACATATATATATTCTTGTTATACATTGGCTCAACTACATACCCAAATTCATGTAACTATGACTAATTATTCTTTGTTGGTTGATTTCGAATCAACATAATAAAGATGAAAATAGAAACTGCAGTTTGCGTACTGCTTAATGGAATTCTGTTAGTTCAATAATATGTGTGCAACTCGGTCCTTGCACCGGAGTCAGCTGTGTTGGTCCAGGCGTTAAATCAATTTGTTTTATGAAGCAGGTGTGCAAATCACTGTTTTGCATACTTTGTGCAAAACCCAAGTTTGGCATTTTTTTTATAAGGCATAAGCCAATACAGAGAAGAGGACTTAAAAAGATAGATTACAAACTAGCCCGGCACAAATATAAAGATTAACTATATCAAACAAGGTCATTTGCCTCTCTCTTCCTCCAAGTAAAGAGATAATTGAAGACATCATCTCATCTCTATCCATATCTATATGTGGCAGCAAATGATGGATTATGGATAGGAAGAAAAGTCCATAGTTATCTGATGTCATCTGACGGTGCACTGTCATCATCCAAGGTTATCAAACACCCTCAGAATTCCGATGCAGCCAGCCTCCTACTTCAGCAACACTGCTTCAGCA